>JAWPHD010006773.1:0-50000 GCA_037043455.1 Cyrtodaria siliqua
TATTACCTTCCAAACTTTTTTAATACCATTCCAATACATTTCAATAACACATAAAACCTTGTATCAACATTTGTTTTAATTGCTGTGTCCATGATGATGTAGCATCAACAGGCCATTACAAAGAAGTCGTAATTGCATGTATTTGATATAAAACAAGGAAATGGCGCATGTTACACATTCTTTATTTGCGTATAATTTCAACTTGATAACTTGCATGTGTATTGTATTCATTCTGTTGCTGATTCAAACATTTTCTCTGCTAAATTGTGTCTGTAAACAAGGACATGGAATTCAGTGCAAACAGCTGTTATTGGAACCATTGTCCTCTTTTTTTCCAGACTAGTAAGTTAACTTTTACAAAACCATATTAAATGGTCATTGAAGGACAACCATGATATTATATTACGATGTTATATTATGACGATGATGATGTTATAGTATGGCACAAAATCATTAAATTATGACAACTATGACAGTATAGTATGACAACTATGACAGTATAGTATGACAACTATGACAGTATAGTATGACAACTATGACAGTATAGTATGACAACTATGACTTTATAGTATGACAACTATGACAGTATAGTATGACAACTATGACAGTATAGTATGACAACTATGACAGTATATTATGACAACTATGACAGTATAGTATGACAGCTATGTCACATTAAATAATGACACCTATGACATTATAGTATGACACCTATGACATTATAGTATGACATTATAGTATGACATTAAATTATGACAACTATGACATTAAATTACGACTACTGTGACACTATATTATGACAACTGCAATGTTATATTATGTCAGATGTAGTTCTTTAAACCTACCGAGTTTTTTCCGATAGACTACTATTTTTACATGGAAACAAAATATTAAATATTTAGAAATTGCACAAAAATATAGCCATGTGGCAAGGAATCAAACCATGGACCTCGTGACATTTGTAAGATTTAGAAGATTTAAATACAATTCCTATTACAATACAGTCATTCTCATCAGATATACAATGAACTTTTAGCCTGTCTACTCTCCTTGGCCATTTTAATACACATTAGGGCTGTTTCCCCACAAAATTGGGAAGAGGCCCAGGCCTGTCCATTTGGAGGTGGGGGAACATGTTTATTTCACCTTGGGAAGGATGTAAGATTTCATCAATTAAGTAAATATGACAATATTATACTTTAATTATATTTTCATCCATTTATTATAATTACTGACTTCTTAGCCAGAACAGACTTAACAGATAAAACACATCGGAGAATTAATGTTTTTTTTTAAATTCTGAGAGACTGCTACTTGGGGGAGAAAACAGTCAAATTTTCAATTGGGAAGAGGCCTTTCACAGGCCTCTGTCACATAAGGTAAAAAGGCACTGCACACAGATGCCATTGTCAACAGTATATACAGAACAAGAAGAAAATAAGTTCTCTCAAGAAAAGTGTAAATACAATTCTGCCATTTCCATCGGCGAGTCTGATCTGTACTTTAGTTCCACTTCATAAATCTTTTAGTAGGCGTGACGAGATTGTCCATGATTTTTCCCCAGATGCCTGAACTTCTGCGTCTTGTAGACGTGTATGGTTGGTGGGTAGGTGATCCGCGTGGGACAGTGGGCTGGTACAACTGCCGTAGTTTATCTGTCTCGGCTCTCTCAGCCTGCAACAAGTATTGTAAATATGTTTATGATTCTATGAAATTCTCTATACATCACACATGACATCAATGGACTGCAGCGACATATATTTTTCATAATTGCACATGGTAAGGTAGCAATGAACTGTTTCTCTGAGTTTTTTACTTGGATAATGCAATCATATAATTACACATGGTAGCAGTGAACAGTTTATCTGTGTTGTAATGCACGCTAATGCACAATCATCCCATTTTTGTGCTGATGTGTACTTCTAGCATGTTGTGCTACAAATGTGAATATGAAATCAATATGTAACGCATGTCAAGGATTTGACCAGAACGAAGCGAGGTCGTCCACCTTGATTTGACATGTTTGGTAGGAAGAAAAAATTGGGAAGAAAGTGTCTGGTAAGAAAATACGCTCGTGGTATGTTTACGTCCTCGTGACAACATTTTTTGTTTTCAGTATTAATTTAACACACGTGGCTTGGTCTGTTATTATGTTAAACTTTTTCCCCAGTTCTTACCCAGATATAATGCTATTTTCTCTCGGCAGCTATTTTACGCTTGCGCAACATCTTGCTTGTTATTATTGTATAGACTGACAAATCACTGGAAATAATTTGAATATCTACTTTTTTTTATTATTCAATTTGTTTATTTTGTGAATCACTGGTGGGTATTTGATTTACCAAATTGTTCCTCAACATGCCATTAATAATAAATAATTACAACAAGCAAGAAGTTATAGACAAAACACAAAATTATAACAGTAACTGTCATAGTGTGACCTTGACCTTGAAGGTTAGGGCTTGGCTATGGCTTGGGACACACTGTCTCATGGTGGTGAACATAAGTGTAAAATATTACTGGAATCGAATGATAAATAAACAATAAATGTCATCAGTTAAATGACAACCACCCACCACCACCCCATCCCAGGCCCACCATCCCAGGCCCACTCTTTTCTAAAGGTTACAGCTAGCATGCAGTAAATGGAATATAGAACACAGGTAGCTGTATGAGTGTTGGGAACTAAAACAAAAATTAAAAAAATAAATAAAAAAATAAAAAAATTAACATGCTGAAAACAAAAATAAAAATGTCCCATATAATAAGAGTACTGTAGTTAGAGACAAGGTGTGAATCTCTCTCTGGTCAACAGTTTATACCTAATTGTTTTCATCATTTATTTCACTGGCCAAATTCTGAGAATTATCCACAAAATCGCAGATTATGTCGTTCCCGAAAGTTCGAAAACCGAAAACAATTTGATCAAACCGTTTTTCTGTGACGTCAAAATGCTTCGAAAAACGCAATTTCCCAGCAAATATACATGATTGTGGAACAAAATAAAGCACATTTTCACCGTTATCGGTGGCGATTCCCCGAATGTACCAGTATCAATCAATTCAATCCGAGATGATTTAAACAACGAAACAAGTAATACACATAAATACCATGTTTGTGTAGTTTGTTAATATGTTGTTTTTGTGTTATATCAACGACAATATTTGGATGCATTTGATCTTTGACCTCTAAGTGTGATATGGCCTTTGGGGTACAGACCTGAATCTTGCGTGCGAAACACCTTCTCACTGTACTTTATAGCATTTTTGTGAAGTTTCATCAAATTTCATTCAGTAATTTTACTCAATTGACCTCCAAGAGTGACCTTGACCTTTGAGGTATGGAACTGATTCTTTTGCGCCAACACATCTTATTATTGTGAATAAAGTGGTGCTTTAAGCTTCATGAAATTCCTTTCAGAACTTTCAAAGTTATAGCCGAGACACGATGTTGACTCATTTGAAAGTTGGCCTCCAAGTGTGACCTTGACCTTAGAGGTAATGAGTATTGAACCCATATAATGACCTTCAGTGTGACCTTGACATTTATATTTTAGTATGGTCATGTCGATGTTGTCATGATGAGAGTGTATTGAAAGTCTGATGAAGAAATATTAAGATTGGAGAAATAGGCAACTTAAGTTTTCCTGAAGAAAAAAATGAGTATTTAACCCATATAATGACCTTCAGTGTGACCTTGACCTTTATATTTTAGTATGGTCATGTCAATGTTGTCATGATGAGTACATATTGAAAGTCTGATGAAGAAATAACAAGAAATTAGGAAGTTATAGCCAAGACTGACGAACGGACGGACTGACGACAAAGTGATCCCTATGTATCGCATTTTTCTTTGAAAAGGCGACACAAAAAGGTTATAGCCTATGTTAGACTAATTAGACTTATAGCCTTTAAAGTATGACTAACCTCTGAGAGACTTGGGCGACACACATCGTCTTGGTATTTAGAACATTTCTACCAAATTAAAATCTTTCAAGGCATATGAGGCAAGGCAGAGACAACTTTGGTTGGAGGGAATGACAGACTTCTAGCAAACCTATTGTCCCTTCTGGTAGGGGAATAATAAATGATTCCATAGTAATTAATGTGAGCTGACTTTGTTCGTTTGTGTGGTGTTTTACGTCATTTTCAGCACATGCAATTTTATATATGACGGTTGATTTTTTGTGGTGGAGGCAGACCACCCATACTTTTCCTGGGTAGAACCAGTAATGTACATCTCCCGCCATCCGTTAGAATCAACACTTCCTCACTTACAAGTCGAGCTCCCAGTGGGGTTCGAACCCGCAGCGGTGAAAGGCGAAGGTTACAATGCAACGTTGTTAATCATTCGGCCACGGAGACGCTTGAGCGGACTTGTAAAATCTGGTAAAAACAAACCTGTTCCACCAAGTGCCTGTCCCTGCCCTGTGCCAGTAGTATTTCTCTGTATATCTCTGTTGGTCTCTCCCCACGCATACGCTCTATCCTACGTGTCTCGTCGTCATGGATCTACAATATAGATTTCATTCAACGGATATAGATAGTATTTCTCTCTGTATGCCTAGCGGTTAATTCCTACATATACTCATTCTACGATTCTCGTCCTCGTGGACATACAATATAAACATTGTATACAACTTAAAAGCCGCTATTGCATCAAAACAGGCAAATTTTATAAAAGATGTACACCTTTTCTAAGCCTACTAGTGATAAGGTACATGTATATATTAACTTACATATATGTTGTGAATCTGACCTCTATAACTAGAATATAAACGCCTTAACTGGCCAGGCAATGGTTATCGTTGCCTGCAATGGTTATCGTTGCCTGGCCAGGCAATGGTTATCGTTGCCTAAGCGTTGAATTATGAGTTACCAACTCTTAATTCATTTTACTCATATTCAGTTATGGGTATCTAAAGCACTTGTGAATATATTTAGACTTTTAATCAACACATATGCATTATTTTATGACCTCAACACATGGATCAAGTTTGTAAGAATGGTTTTGAAGTGACATTTGACAGTTTAGTTGCTTAAATAGTTGTAGAGCTCAAGTCTCAAGATCTGTCAGGCATGTTTGCTCAATACTCTAATGTCCGATAAATGGAAGTATGGACAGGGTCACTAAGTACACCATACTACAGCTGGTTGGTTTTCAAAAGCATGCTTGTAGAATAATCCTTGACTATGATGTTAATGATGTATTACAAAGTATGAATGATTTAAAAATTCTTTCTGTTTTCGAACGCATTACTTTAAGAACATCAAAACGTATGTACAAAGTATCTGAGTCCTCATAACCTTCTTATATAAATGAAATATTCAAAAGAAGACTTGTAAATGATAATATACCTCAGTTGCGGTCTCTATCATCTCACAATTTTATTATTCCTAAGCCGCGCAAAGAACTGTTTAAACAAAGTATTGCATATACAGGACCAATTGTATGGAATAATCTGCCGAACGACCTAAAACAGTCGAAAACTCTAAGCACCTTCCATAACGATTGTATAAAGTTCATAAAAAATAAATGAACTGTTAAATCTAAAAGCAATATTCCATTTATTTCTTATTTAATGGTTTTGGGAGAACATTGTATAAAAGTGTTATTGTTTATAATTGCAATTCTGATTTTTTATGCTATTCTTTGCAATTGCTATGCTGAGTCTAAAATGAAAATGTGCCTTAAACTTTGCAACTTAGATGTAAAAAAAATAATAAAAAAACAAAAAATAAAATAAAATGTGATAATAAGAGTATCTTAATAAACAACCTTTACGAGTATGACTATCGTAACTATAGTTTGACATAGATGTCCTTTACTTTAAATCAGCATTAATATTGTATTCAACATGAAAAAATCTTATACAATAGTAATTATAAAAAAAGATCTGCTTTTCTCATTCTGGTAGAGCTTCAGGTTTTAGATCACTTTCTCCTGCATAAATTGAAACAATCTTGAACCATCTAAATTATTTACCATATCAAATGTGCACATTTTCTTTTTAGCTTCAGTATTTGTATATGATGTATATAATGCATGTCTGTTTCAAATTTAATTGTCAACTTTATTTTCTTTTTCTTCCTTTATATTGTTAACCTGTGTAAATATGTAAATTAGAGGGCCACATGGAAGATTAGTTCACAAACTAAATGTGTTACCCTCAATAAATAAAGTCTATTATTATTATTATTATTATACCTCGATGGGCGGTGTTTAAATAAACCAACTCGCTGAGACCAGACTCTATTACTTGTACATATTTATTGCATTTCTTGGTCACCTCCAACATCGTGATATATGGATGCAGGTCTTGAATATATAAATTTAAAGTACTCCTATATAAGGTAAAATAAATTATTAACCGTGAGAAAAATGTTGGTACAAGTACATAGTGGAAATTGCAGGAAAATCCACATCAGTCAGAGCTCTAACCTTAAACAGTTACAAGTTTTATAACTGCTGGAAGTTATTGAAATGCCAAATTATTATCTCCCTTTGGTTTAGAGTAGCAGATACTTTTCCGTAATAACCATTTGTAACCTAAATCGGTTACCAATTCCATTGGCTAATAATTGAAATAGTTGCCAAATGTGCAGTGTTTATTTATGTCTGAATACTTATTATTAAGGATAAATACATCTTCATCAAGTTCCAATCAGTTGTTCACTTATCATGTTGGAGCCAACAAAATGATTTTTAATGATTTTTTTGGCATAACAGTAGGTAACTTGAGAGGCCTTGCGCATTGGATTTTCATCGATGCTCATAGAATTTTATTGCATGGTTGTAAAGTTGAATAATCACCCTACCTGGAGAAAATTATATATATATAGGGAAAATTCCTGTACAGAAGATAAACTTGAATGATTTTGTGGTAGTAACTGATTCTGGTTACTATCCCAGTTTTAGTGTTTTTTTAAATAACAGTCACAGGTTATGAAAAACGTAATTGTTTAAACTTAGAGCTCTGACAGCACATGTTTAAGATGGCCATCCCTAAACCATCTCATGTGCTAAACCCAGTGTGAAGTCCAATGCAGTCCAACTGGGGTTTTATTGCAAGTTCTCTACTGGATATGCAACCTGGAAAATCAAAATTTCTTATGGTCTTGTAAAAAAAGCTGAGTGTTGTCACAAGAGGTTATACCGTTTGTCTTGTCAGCCTGTTAGAACTGATCAAGTCTGGCTGCCGAGGAGATCTCAACCTGTCATGTGGCAGAGAGGTATGTGTAGTGTGGTACAAGTTGTCTCTCTTCACTGGACGTACAGTGGACACCTGCGGGTTGGACAACTCTGCAGATTTTACCCCTGGAAGTGTACAACATTGTCATGAATAATTAGACTATTACAGAAACTAACCTCCCAAATAACGGCACATTTATCAAAACTCTTGTCAACCAGGCTTCATAACCCCTACTGGTTCCAGCGTAAATGGAGTTTCTACGATAGAATATGCAGCAACTCTGCAGTTCAGGGTGAGAAGGTTCTAGGCCCATTTTCCATATTTTATCTCGATGTACATGGAGGATGAGTCGGGCATGTTCATGCCTGTTAGGCGCCATATAACCTTTCATGTGTTGGTGCACCTTAAAACCCAATTCAATTCAATTGTTTGTTATATTATAGGAGTTATTCCCCTTTTAACACAATAGTATTCAGTACAGTGCATATAGCCAAGTTTGTTATGGACTATTGATTCTACTGTGTGTGAACACAAATCAATATATTTATAGATGGGGTGTGAGGAACGTTTGTGTCCAGTTGTGTGTGTGAGTGGTCACTTTGTTTCTATTAATACATCTTTCCTTCCCGCCGTTCTGTTCTAACACTTTAACTTAGGCACTCTTCTAAAAGATGTCAAAGGAGTAGCATCTCTACTCTACAACAGTTAGTCGTTAGTAATATTTAGTTTGCAATACAGACTATTTCAAGACAATTGATAATTATGAATCAACATAGCTTTTAAAGTGCCATTGCCTGGCTGTTTTTACTTAACCATAATATAAGTAGAACTTGTATTCAGTCTTCGTGGTTATAAATTAAGACCATGTAAGGAACCCCTCTCAACAATGACGATCCCGGCAGTGTTCATGTCATATAATAATGTAAATGTGCTGATTAAAGGAATAGGTTTATTCATAGATTCTTAAAATACTCGTGACTGAATATGGGTAAAATAAAATATAATTCAATGCTAGTTTTGGAGTTTGGCCTGGCTGGTTAAAGCCGTTTAAAATGTATCTATTATAGAGTTTGGATTCTCAAAATATGTAAGTTATACATATATACTTCATCATCAGTAGGTTACGAAAAGGTGTACATCTTTTGAAACATGTGGATGGTAGGATAGGGACTTACATTATTTACTATCTGGGGTTCAACATGCAAAATACACTAGTAGGGGTTTAGAATGTTTTTAAATAAAACAAAAATCAACATCCAGAGATGCACAGGTCTCTGGCTCATAAATACGTTATAAGAATTAAGGCAAATGCATGAGGGCTGAGAATGAATGTTTATGAATAATTTTGTTCAGTAGCCCACAGCTTCCTTAAAACTTAAACCCATCAGTTCTTAAGACACTGATACAATAAAAATGTTTTAATAAGTATTTTAACAATCTATCATTTTTTCTCCAAAAGCAGAAATACATTTAACCAAGAAACTCCCAAATAATATGAAGCCAATAAAAAGCTGAAACCAGGAGGATGTGTGGACTCTGGTGGTTTCTTACCTGAAGCCAAGACAATGAGTGCACTGTCTGGTGCTGTCTTACATGAGGCCAGGACGATGTATAGACTGTCTGGTGCTGTCTTACTTGAATTCATGTGTGAACTCTGCCTGGTCACACACAACATGTGCTGTCCTACCTGAGGTCAGGACGATGTGCGGACTCTGCCTGGTCACACACAACATGTGCTATCCTACCTGAGGCTAGGACGATGTGCAGACTCTGCCTGGTCACACACAACATGTGCTGTCCTACCTGAGGCCAGGACAATGTGCGGACTCTGCCTGGTCACACACAACATGTGCTGTCCTACCTGAGGCTAGGACGATGTGCAGACTCTGCCTGGTCACACACAACATGTGCTGTCCTACCTGAGGCCAGGACAATGTGCAGACTCTGCCTGGTCACACACAACATGTGCTGTCTTACCTGAGGCCAGGACAATGTGCAGACTCTGCCTGGTCACACACAACATGTGCTGTCTTACCTGAGGCCAGGACGATGTGTGGACTCAGCCTGGTCACATACAATTTGTGCTGTCCTACCTGAGGCCAGGACAATGTGCAGACTCTGCCTGGTCACATACAACTTGTGCTGTCCTACCTGAAGCCAGGACGATGTGTGGACTCTGCCTGGTCACATACAATTTGTGCTGTCCTACCTGAGGCCAGGACAATGCATGAACTCTGCCTGGTGACATACAACTGGGACTGTCTTACCTGAAGCAAGGACGATGTGCGGACTCTTCCTGGTCACATATAACTGGTACTGTCTTACCTGAAGCCAGGATGATGTGTGGACTCTGCCTGGTCACATAATACTGGTACCGTCTTACCTGAAGCCAGGACGATGTGTGGACTCTGCCTGGTCACATACAATTTGTGCTGTCCTACCTGAGGCCAGGACAATGCATGAACTCTGCCTGGTGACATACAACTGGGACTGTCTTACCTGAAGCAAGGACGATGTGCGGACTCTTCCTGGTCACATATAACTGGTACTGTCTTACCTGAAGCCAGGATGATGTGTGGACTCTGCCTGGTCACATAATACTGGTACCGTCTTACCTGAAGCCAGGATGATGTGTGGACTCTGCCTGGTCACATACAACTGGTACTGTCTTACCTGAAGCCGGGACGATGTGCGGACTCTGCCTGGTCACATACAACGCGTGCTGTCTGATTGAAGCCGACGATATGTGGACTCTGCCTGGTCACATACAACTTGTACTGTCTTACCTGAAGCCAGGACGATGTGCAGACTCAGCCTGGTCACATACAACGTGTGCTGTCCTACATGTACCTGAAGCCAGAACGATGTGTGACTCTGCCTGATCACATACAACTTGTACTGTCTTACCTGAAGCCAGGACGATGCGTGGACTCTGCCTGGTCACATACAACTTGTATTGTCTTACCTAAAGCCAGGACGATGTGTGGACTCTGCCTGGTCACATACAACTTGTACTGTCTTACCTGAAGCCAGGACGATGCAAGGAATCGGTCTGGTCACATACAACTTTTACAGTCTTACCTGAAGCCAGGACAATGCATGGACTCTGCCTGATAACATACAACTTGTACTGTCTTCCCTGAAGCCAGGACAATGCATGGACTCTGCCTGATGACATACAACTTGTACTGTCTTCCCTGAAGCCAGGACAATGCATGGACTCTGCCTGATAACATACAACGTGTACTGTCTTCCCTGAAGCCAGGACAATGCATGGACTCTGCCTGATAACATACAACTTGTACTGTCTTCCCTGAAGCCAGGACAATGCATGGACTCTGCCTGATAACATACAACTTGTACTGTCTTCCCTGAAGCCAGGACAATGCATGGACTCTGCCTGATGAAATACAACTTGTACTGTCTTACCTGAAGCTAGGACGATGTGTGGACTCTGCCTGGTCACATACAATTTGCGCTGTCCTACCTGAAGCCAGGACAATGCATGGACTCTGCCTGGTCACATACAACTGGGACTGTCTTACCTGGTCACATACTTGTAACTTGTACTGTCTTACCTGAAGCCAGGACAATGCATGGACTCTGCCTGATAACATACAACTTGTACTGTCTTCCCTGAAGCCAGGACAATGCATGGACTCTGCCTGATAACACACAATTTGTACAGTCTTCCCTGAAGCCAGGACAATGCATGGACTCTGCCTGATAACATGTACTGTCTTCCCTGATAACAGGACAATGCACGGACTCTGCCGGATAACATACAACTTGTACTGTATTCCCTGAAGCCAGGACAATGCATGGACTCTGCCTGATAACATACAACTTGTACTGTCTTCCCTGAAGCCAGGACAATGCATGGACTCTGCCTAATAACATACAACTTGTACTGTCTTCCCTGAAGTCAGGTCAATGCATGGACTCTGCCTGATGACATACAACTTGTACTGTCTTGTAACCTGAAGCCAGGACGAAGTGTGGACTCTGCCTGGTCACGTACAACTTTACTGTCTTCCCTGAAGCCGGAACGTTGTGTGGACTCTGCCTGGTCACATACAACTTGTACTGTCTTACCTGAAGCCAGGACGATGCATGGAATCGGCCTGGTCACATACTTGTAACTTGTACTGTCTTATCTGAAGCCAGGACAATGCATGGACTCTGCATAATAACATACAACTTGTACTGTCTTCCCTGAAGCCAGGACAATGCATGAACTCTGCCTGATAATGTGTACTGTCTTCCCTGATGCCAGGACAATGCACGGACTCTGCCTGATAACATACAACTTGTACTGTCTTCCCTGAAGCCAGGATGATGTGTGGACTTTGCTTGGTCACGTACAATTTTACTGTCTTCCCTGAAGCCAGGACGATGTGCGGACTCTGCCTGATAACATACAACTTGTACTGTCTTCCCTGAAGCCAGGACGATGTGTGGACACTGCCTGGTGACTTACAACTTGTACTGTCTTACCTGAAGCCAGGACGATGTGTGGACTCTGCCTGGTCACATACAACTTGTATTGTCTTACCTGAAGCCAGGACTATGCACGTACTCTGCTTGGTCACATACAACTCTCTGCTTGGTCACATACAACTTGTACTGTCTTCCCTGAAGCCAGGACAATGTGTGGACTCTGCCTGGTCACATACAACTTGTACTGTCTTACCTGAAGCCAGGACTATGCGTGTACTCTGCTTGGTCACATACTACTCTCTGCCTGGTCAGATACAACTTGTACTGTCTTACCTGAAGCCAGGACAATGCATGGACTCTGCCTGATAACATACAACTTGTACTGTCTTCCCTGAAGCCAGGACGATGTGTGGACACTGCCTGGTCACATACAACTTTGTCTTCCCTGAAGCCAGGACGATGTGTGGACACTGCCTGGTCACATACAACTTTGTCTTCCCTGAAGCCAGGACGATGTTACTGTATGGACACTGCCTGGTCACATCTTTTCTGAAGCCAGGACAATGTGTACACTCTGCCTGTTCACATACAACTGGTACTGTCTTCCTTGAAGCCAGGTCAATGTGTGGAAACTGCCTGGTGTTATCTTACCTGAGGACAGGACGCTGTGTCGACTCTGCCTGGTCACACACAACATGTGCTGTCCTACCTGAGGCCAGGACGATGTGTGGACTCTGCCTGGTCACACACAACATGTGTTGTCCTACCAGAGGCCGGGACGATGTGTGGACTCTGCCTGGTCACACACAACATGTGCTGTCCTACCTGAGGCCAGGACATTGTGTGGACTCTGCCTGGTCACACACAACATGTACTGTCTTACCTGAGGCCAGGACGATGCGTGGACTCTGCCTGGTCACGTATAACTTGTGGTGCCTTGTCCTACTGTTCACACTCTCCTGACTAGATTCACCCTGGACTGTAGCTGAACCAAAAAACAATCACAAAATGTTAAACTGTACACGAGAAAAGTTAAATTTCCATACATACAACAGCACTAGAGACTTTCTCTTTATCTGCATTCTGAGCAATAAATGCATGTACATGCTACCAGTATCGATATAATTAGATCAACTTATTTGTTGTTTTAATTGTTAATTTTCCATGTTCGTTTCAATCTCTGCACTTTCTGGCTATACAAATACCTCATATCTTGACAAAATGTTAGATCACTAGGATTACTATTACAGTTTCATACCTGTTCTTTGTCTTGGCTGCTGTCTCTCTTCCTCACTTTCCATCCCTGTTGACTGTGAATCGTTACTGGCTCCCTGCGCTGAAGCTCTAGTTGATCTCCTAAGTTTCTTTTTCTTGGCTACAGGCTCTGATTCTTGGCCAGAATCTTGTGACTCAGATTCAGCATTATTGTTATTATTACTATTCCTGGTATGCCTTGTACCAGCCCCAATCTCTTTATCAGTTTGAGAATCTGACATGTTGTTTCTATTTTCAGGTCTTCTACTTCTTCTTTTCCTGGTACTTTTCTTTGTTTCAATATCCGCTTCATCATGAAAGCTAATTTCAACAGAGTCGTCCCTGTTTTCTTTCTTGTCTCTTTTACTAATAATATATGCCTTAGAGGACTGATTGAGATTAATGTTCTTATCTTTAACTATGTGACCTGATCTTTCAGATTTCCTTCTTGATCTAGCTGTCCGTGTGTCTTTGTTACCATCAACTTCTGAATCCTTCTGTGAACTAGAATCAGCAGAATCCTCTCTACTGTGTTTCTTGTTGTTTCTTCTACGACTCACTCTGGAGTAATCATGAACATCTATCAACTCAGTTGGAGTATAACTTCTTTCAGATTTTTTTCTTGATCTAGCTTTCCTTGTGTCTTTGTTATCATCAACTTCTGAATCCTTCTGTGAACTATAATCAGTAGAATCCTCTCTACTGTGTTTCTTGTTGTTTCTTCTATGATTAACTCTGGAGTAATCATTAACATCTATCAACTCAGTTTGGGTTTTTCTCTTTTCTGACTGTCTATGCGACCGAAGTGCTCTAGTTTCTCTAATATGCTCAACTTCAGAATCTTCTCCAGCTTCGATTTCAGTGTCTGTGTATTTAAGACGATCAGTTCCTTTCCTCAATGTGTGCGGTGATGAGGATTGTTTTAATTTTCTATCTATGATCTTGTTTATATTTCTTCTTCTTCTAGCTTTATTTTGAACAGTCAACTTCGACAGTTTGGATTCTCTTTTCTCAGTCTGAGCCATATGAATTGGACCATCTTTAAATTGTTTTAATGTATCACTTCGACCTATAGTCATGGTTTGATCAAAACTAGTTCTCACAGTAGTGTTATTATTATTCAACTGATTACTTTGTTGAACAATAGCATTAACATCGACAAGCCTATATAAACGTCCGTCTTTTGTTCGTCCAAATCGTGGGGCTTGATCTTTATCAGAACTATCAACATTCGCAACTGTGATCAGTTTCTTTGTTTGACTAGTTTTCTTTATTTCGTTATCGGATGTGGCAGGCACATTCTTCCGATAAACCTCATCATTTATTGTACTATCTGTAACATCCAGTACTTTTGATTTACTGGATTCTGTAACACTTTTCCGGCTAATGGTTTCTTTTGTTTCTGACCTGTTATGCTGAATGTCATTTCTTTTACTTACAGTAAATTCAAATAGAAATGGGAAACTTCTTAATGACTTGCCATCTTGCTGGAAAACATAATTACTGTACTTCTGTGGGAATGACCACGGTGTTTTTCTGGGAATGATAATAAAATTTAGAGACAGAATCGGTTTCAACTCGTGATTTCGTTCACTCATGTAAAGCACTGCTCTAAACACTTGTTCGATTTCATCATGGGCCTCCGTTTCTGTGAAGTTCACTGTCTTGCTCTTGAAGGTGTCAACCTCATAGTGAACTTTCACTTTGTACAATGTCTCCTTGAACCTGATGAGGCGAGTGTTGTCTCGAAGAAGTGGAAGTGTTTGTAGCGGCATGGTTCTGGAGCATGAAATTGCGTCAATGCATTTTTCTTCTTTCTACCATTTGCGTTTCCAGGCAAACCTAAAATGTATAACATAAAGACTTTGAAGCATGACAATCCTGAAGTCGTTATCAAGCATTTAAAACACATTATGTATTAATCAGCAACCATTTTGACTAAAAACCAACTTTCGCATATTTCTGCAGAGCAGGAAAATTTGTTTCTGAATTACTTGTCCTACGTAATATTTGAATGGTCTATTTGATAAACTGTTAAAGAATTAGCTGAATTTCTACTCGTCCTGCAATACTTAGCACTCGTCATGGCGAGCAGACGAGCGGAATTTTCATGTTCTGTAATCGAAACTATTCCACTATGGAAGGAGGAGAATTTATAATCATCAGTGTTGATACTTGGACTTAATGTATTCTATTAGGTGGGATGACCTGGTGAGACGCAAAGAGATAGATGGGGACAACATACTGTTCCTTATTTATGAAGACTAGAACTGTACAAACTTATAAAAGAGGGTTAAACTAGTTTGGGTTTGACGAGTTTCTAACGTAGACCATTCCACTTCAGTAAGCATTTCGCAAACATTACTTGAATCGCCCCATCGTCATCATGATCATCTAGCTGCAGTTCTTCGGACTTTTTCCAGCCTATAAATATCATTTCGGTGGTAGAGATTCCATATAGGGGATGGCTATTATACCTGAGGCCGGACCAGAGTATTTTAGGCAACCACATTTTTCTTTTCGAGCTGGGGCAAAACTGTCTTAGAAAACCGAGGGTTTTAGCTGCCTTGTTTGTTTTGTATATGAGGGCCCCAGTCTAGATTATCAGAAATGGTATTTTGCAGAAGTAACACTCTTCAATACTTGGCCATGGAGAGTGTAGTCATGCATTATCTGCCTGTCCACCTGGAGCCTGGTTACTGTCATGGAACTGCATTTGGATACACTGAAATTCAGAGGTCAATCCTGCTCCCAAAGACATAATTTGACAAAATCTTCTTGCAGGACACGACAATCTTTCGGACAGGTAATTAGTCTGTAGAGTACACAGCTGTCAGCAAATAATCGGAAGATGACTATATCGTCAGGGAGGTTGTTTAATATGAACAGTCAAAAGAGGACCAAGCTATCGTTTGGTGGATCACCATATTCCCTAGTAGTCTATGGTAGTATGATAGTCTGTTGTGTCAAAAGCCTTTGCAAAGTCCATAATAATGAGGTCAGTTTGTTTATGTTTGCGATTTGTGTTACCATCAACGTTAAAGGTTAAGTTGTGAACAAACTGAACTAGCAGCATTTCGCATGACCTTTTTGCTTCTGAACCCAGGGCATTTTTTCCTTCATAAACAGGGGCCGATATCGGGCCCTTCGCCTAACAAAACAGACTACCTTTTTGGCAAAAAACATATTACCGTTTTCAGCCATATGCTATTGCTCATAGACCGGATACAACGTTTTAGCAAACCACGTGTATGTTACCATGTTTCTCAAGACCAGACGTATTTTACTGAATGCAGTATCTCAGTCCGACGATTTGTCTAGATTTTTGCGACGCTTGTAATATTTGTATTTGAAACAAGCGTCACAGATAGCTGCTAAATAACACCGGGAACGCGCAGCTGTAAATAACACTGGGAACGCGCACCCTTTTTGGATGGTTTAATTCATGGCGACAACTAAAAAATTTATTTTAACCAACTATCTCAAACAATAACTTGCCACTTCCTACAACCCTTACTCATGAACTTCAGGTGAGGATTCTGCGGCCTCTTGCTCAGTGGATAAGGATTCCTTGGCTTGAGAGATATATAACATTTAACAAGAATCACTTCGTCAATAACAATCATAAATAAAAGGCCTAAGAGGGCCTGTGGACGCTCTACTTGCTAAAGATAAAGTTAATGTATAAGGGGCCATAACTCTTTCAAAAATCATGCATCCAATACATGCCGATGACATATGCAACTAGGCTTGGTACTAATCATCCCTGCCAAGATTCGCTGAAATCCGGCAAGGAGTTCATGAGACTAATCTGGACAAAGTTTGTGTATTAAAACATTTAACGGGCCATAACCCTGCCAAGTTTCGTTGAAATCCAGCCAAAATTCATGCAATTGGAACACGTCAAAAACGCGATTTTTGAGTTAAAGTGGGAAAAATAATGCGACTTCGAGATATATGGGACTTACTCCCTGCCATAATGAATCATCCAACACTGCAAACAAGTATTGTTAATCAACTTTAATTTAATAACACAAGCCGCGATCCTTAACTTTCCATTAACTAGGCCTATTAAGTAATTACCACCAATT
Source organism: Cyrtodaria siliqua (assembly GCA_037043455.1). Taxonomy (NCBI): domain Eukaryota; kingdom Metazoa; phylum Mollusca; class Bivalvia; order Adapedonta; family Hiatellidae; genus Cyrtodaria; species Cyrtodaria siliqua. The sequence continues at coordinate 16,978 of JAWPHD010006773.1, forward strand.
ACCGCCAATATTAATCCAATTATAGAAGCAGGGCTGCTACCAATCAGTAGTGTTATTTTTACTGGTCCTTTGGGACCAACGAGCCTAATATAGGTGGTTTTGAAGTAGAATACCACTTAAGCCGGTGCTAGGGGGCGTGAGAGGTGTTGCTTTTTTCATTACTTCTCATGAACAGACTCAATAAAACCCGATTCTGCTGCTTTATTATCTTAATTGTATTTGTTGCTCCCAAAGGATCACCTTTATCAGCATTTATTTATTTATATGACGGGGATATGACACGACAGTACAAACACTGTATTCAACTGAAAACACTTGTCGTTCAGGTAGGTTTATCGATTATATGCAGGGTTCGACACTAACGCTAGTCCGCTAGTCCTGTGCCCACCTGTTTTTCAGGAGGACTACCTAAAGTGAAAGTTGGCTAGTCCGTCGGACTAGTAATTTTTCGAGCCCCATTATAGATATTACGGCCGTAAAATACACATTTCTAACATAGGGCCGGGGTCACTCGATTAGGCGAAGTCGCTTAAAACGTCGCTATGATTTGGCTGACTTCGCTTTTCTATCCATGTGGGGCGAAATTTGAGTCGCCGTCATTTTCGGGTGATTTTCGGCAATTTCAAATGTGATTAACCTCATAATTAACAAAACCCTCTAAATTACAGGATCAGCTCGTGTTTCACAAGTACCTTATTTAACCCCATTACCATTAAATAACAACCCGACTCTTATCTAATCAGGGCAATAGCCTAGTTATCGATCATTAGCGGTGTGCCTGAGGCGAGATGTGAATATAACCGACATGTTTGATCGTTAGACGATCACGTGATTAGACCATGTGGGGATCATGTACGCATTCTATTTAAGTAAACCAATCAAAGCCGTCGTATTTTTCCGTTTGGTGAATAATTAAAAATCGTACTACAAACTACTACGCAAGGGCGGGGTTATGATTAGACGAGAAACTTTGAAAATGATTTCTCCAGCGATAAATAAATTTAAAAGGCGGTTATAATTGTATGATTGACATCGGCACAGTGAGTTGTAAAGAATCTTTGCGGCGGTCGTCAATAAGCAAAAGCGCAAACTTCTATTGTGTGTTTTATCGATGGCTAATTAGGAAATAAAGAAATATGTTTGGTATAAAGCGAGTTTGTGATTGCTCTATAGACGAGAGAAATCAACGGAAATGTATTGAATCCTACGATTAGTCATAGCCATCAATAACTTATCTATGTCTATGGATTAGCAGGGAGTAAGTATATAGGGAGGAGAAACGTATCGTTTTGCCGTTTTATGTTGTCGCGCGTGTTTCACTACTGCGTGAAAATGACTACTTCCGGTTGTTTCGCGCGTGTGTGAAAAACAGCAAATTCTTATAAATTATTCCACTTACAAACTCAATAAAGGTGCGAAATGTTAACATAAGTATTATTTATTCACATTGTTTCCTCTGATACAGAGCGTGTATTTGTTTGCATGTATAAAAGCACATTACCAGACGGTTCCGATAAAATTAAAAATGGTATGGAGCTATTGCAAACGAGATACAAAGTATGGTTTATATTAGGCATTAATAATAACAAAAAGTGAACAGTAGACATATTTATCTTTGTCAAGAAGGTAATTTCGTGATGTTGATTATAACAGAAAGCCGTAAAAAAGAGGCTGTAAAAACTGCCTAATTTGCGTGGTTGGCTGAAATTTTACTTTTTCAAATTTAACGCGCTTATGATCGATTTACCTGTATCGATAAAATAGTAAATGGCGGCGTTCAAGCGCGACAGCATAAATCGATAAACTAGAGCGTTTATGAACCCGTTTCTCCTCCCTGTATACTTACTCCCTGGGATAAGGTAATGATTTTGTGTTTTGTTACTCAATGCGGGTATGACTGAAAAATAAGTTTGGGGTAACTGTCGAATAATTAGTATTTTTCAATAAAAATGAAACGAAGACCAGAATAATATTGCATTCGATCAACATTTGTCAAGTTGGTTAGGGTTGAAAATGCATCTAAATCTGATGAAAGTCTGCCTGGGGAGAAACCGAAAAAGAATTAATAAGTTTTACGATTTCAGTTGGTATCTTCAAGACGAAAAGGGTTTTTGGCACTGTTCACTATGAAGTTTGTCTCCTGTTATACATCTGTTTTTTTGTTGCTAAATACACTGTTTTTTGGAAGGACCATCTAGTTCTCAGGAGGACTACTAGATTTTTAAAGTCACTAGTCCTGCGGACTACCCGTTTAAAAAAGTTAGTGTCGAACCCTGTTATATGCTGCATTTATCAATTTTTACTGCGCTTATCGTGGCGGTATGCGAGAGGCCTCGATGTACGATACACCCATCTACATTGCAAACAGACATTATAAAATTATAACCTTGTTTTACTGACTTTTTTTATATACATATTTTGCATTGCCAGAAAGCCAAATAAATAACCTTTCTAATGGTGTATCACATTTTTTCTTTTCTTAAAGCATTTTCGCGCATCACCGTGTGTTTATTGCTTGGTCATCAAACATTTATTGTTTAATAAATATTTAAATAAGATGCATGGTTAGAAAGCCAAATAAATAACGTTTCTAATGGTTTGATTTTATTCCAAATAATGCTTAAATAAATCGGTAAAAGCTCCAGTTGGGAAGGAAATATAACAATTTTTTTCCTTTTCTTAAAGCGCTTACGCACACCACCGTGTGTTTATTGTTTTGGTTATCAAACATATACATGTATTGTTTAATGAATATTTACATAAGATGCAGGGTCAGAAAGGCAAATAAATAACCTTTCTATAGATTGATGTTATTTCGAACAATTCTTCAAAGGTTAAATGAATGAGGAGAAACAAAATAAAAGTGCTGCCGCAATTATCAAGCAGTTCATTTTTTCAAAATAGATAATGCTTGTGAGGATAACAGAAATTACAGTACATATAAATGATTTTATACTAAGTGAGCAAAATTAAATTATCTTTTTAACTTTTCTATTTAACAACTGGTAAAACCTCGACTGCATTGTGTGAACACTTAAGAATGGTGTGATTAATGTATTCTATTGGCATAACAATCGATTGAGTAATTAACAAACACGCATGTATCAATAAAAAAAATAATAACACCGGCAAACGTGGTAATGATAATTCGACCAACACATTATCAGTGTTTGTTTGTTTCCTTCTCAGTTTTAAGGTCGGCTGATTTAGTATTTTAATCAGAGAAAAAATGTTGAAATTGTTGAAAAATCGAAATGCAATGATTGTAAAATACTCTCATCATTCCAAGTTAGTTGCTGCAAAACGTAATTGTATGTACCCTTTTCACGAATTGCGTGGGTTTTTCGTGTTTTTAGCAAATGTTCATTGTTTTTTTTAGTGTTTTGTTCTCAAACCAAGAAGTGTGAAATTGCGATGAAAAAAGATGACCGATATTCGTGCTAAATACAATTTCAATATGTATGTTATTACTTGCAATCATCAACAGGTACTGTACTGTATAAGGCGACTTTTTTTTTCTTGGTTTACGGATCTGCCGACCCCAATTTTCGAGAGATTGGAAAAAAAATAAAAATTTCAACATCTGTGGATTTTTTTCACCGCCGGCCGCATTTCAATGCCAGATGAAGAAAAAAAAAATTGAATTGGTGAAACAATTTTCTAGTATACAGTAATACCACGTCAAACAACAGCATATATCTATCAAAACATCGAAATTTCGAACGCAAACGACGCGCGATCACTATCCGCCATTTCTTTGTATGAGAAACATAGAGTAGTCTCCATTGGGGAATATACATGTTGTGTTGTCTTCTGTCTTTGTGTTGTATAAACTTACGGTTTTATATGAGAAACATGGTCACCGTCAGTGTATTAGCCAGCCAACCGTGCAGCCGTCTTTTGCAAGGCTGTTTTTGAAAAATCGCGGCCAATATTTGAGGGAGTGGGTGGGTTAAAAAAAAAAGAAAAAAATTCGTTTTTTTTGTTTTGCTCAACAACACTTCCAAACTCTTACTTTCTCAATATTGTGATGTTTTGTATACATTTATAGAAGAAATATGACCTAAAATGTATTTTTTTCACCTTTATCTGTAAAAATAAATAACCCCAGAGACACCCACTTGTCGCGAATTGGCGCGTAACACGTGTTACCAACTAATTTTGCACACCCTGTTTGCATATTTGCACACCCAGTTCTTGAATTTCTGCCTAATACACTGGTCACCGTGTTTGAAATTTGTACTTAGAAACAGATTTTTTTTTTTCCCCCCTTTGACGGAAGGTAAAAATCTGTAAACCAAAAAAAAAAAATTGTTTGGCTGATTTTTTTTTCCCCCTTCCGACCGATTGTAAAAAAATAAGAAAAAATATGTAAACCAAGAAAAAAAAAATGTGGCCTAAGTGAGAAAAAAAAGTTTCCCTTCCATAAAAGAGGTATTTTTTTACCCTTCCATAAAATATACACGCTGATCCAAGATTTTTTTTTTTTTAAAATGGCAAGTTAAAGTTGTTTTTTTTGGTTAAAATTAAAGTCATACTACCCTAAACACAATTTCAATATGTCTGTTATTACTTGCAATCACCAGCAGGTACTTTGTAAGTGAGAAAAAAAAAATTACCCTTCCATAAAATATACATGTTGATCAAAGAGAATTTTTTTTGTTTTAAAAATGGTGAAGTAAATATATTTTCTTTGCTAAAATCAAAATCATAACCCACTTAAAAACTACCCTAAACACAATTTCAATATGTATGTTATAACTTGCAATCATCAACAGGTACGGTTTAACCGAGAGAAAAAAGTTTACCCTTCCATAAAATATACATGCTAATCCAGGAGAAAAAAAAGGATACTTACAATTACGTTTTGCAAAACTAACCATGTTGTTTATAATGTCTTCAACCACAAAACGCGATAAATCATGGGGTTAAATCACATTTTATTTTCTAAAACATGGCGGCTAAGTCAACGTTAATGACCGAAGTATTCCGAATGAGTGGACGACAGGTGTTTAGAACACCTCTGTCCGAGACCGGTCCCTTTAATTATCAGCCAGATAGAAGCAAGGGTACAAACAAATCAGTATACAAATTCACTTGCAAAAGTGCCTGCAGCAAGTATGCAGTAAACCAGTGTAGTCCAGTTTGGACCTAATTATCAATCAATATTACCTGAGGCGCAGTAAATTTCCAAGGCTGTATACAACAGGTTGTCAGCACTAACACTGTGTAAATGGGGGAAATCTTTGATATTTTAAGGCGTCTTATGAACTCGGCATGAACAAGGGATCGCGGCATGTCTGTTTCAGAAGTTAAGGGATCGCGGTGCCGCTACGCAATAAATGGCTGGGAAGGCCCTGTATATATATATACATTAAATATACATTAAATACATGCACACTGTCTGGATCCGTACACCGGATCTTGGTCAAGACCCCGTTCACTAGTACGGAGTTTTGGTCAGCCATGTTGTAGAAAACGTGCGGATAACAACAGCAAAGGTAGGTTAACCACGTTTTTCTCCTATTTTTGTTCATGTATATGAATAATCAGTATTGCTATATGTTGCGGAAACATTTCCCCGTTCAAATATTACCGTACATTGTTGACATATTACTTTAAATGCTACAATTCGGATCAAAGAAAAACAATTGCCGGTGCTGAAATTCGCCCAAAGTACCCATTAGCAATAAATATCTCATTAATTTTCAAGTTAATGAAAATTTTGAATTGGCAGATTTATTTGTTTTTCCAATATACGTGCATGTTCAAAATTTCAGCATCATTCATCCGAAATTGGCCGAGATATGAATCGAAACAAAACGTGCCCAGCGTAACTTATTCATATAAAAAGACGCTGATTTGTGTATGGAGTCTTGTCCATGTACTGTACGGGGTTTTGCAATGCAAAGATTGTTTTCGCTGCTCTGCACTGATGTTATTTACTTATATTTGTAGTAATTCGTAGACATTATTTAGGTCCTATATGTCTTATACCATTTTGTATTGTTAAGACGAAAAAATGCAGAAAACTAAAACTTAAAAGGGGTAATTCTTGAGAAAGACTCCGTACTTATTCCAAATAACTACATGTACTACAAACTAAGTCCAGACGTATATTATTGTCTGTTAGAATTGATACAGTTGTCCAATTTTAGCTCATTGTGACCACAGTTAACGTCATATAATTTTTTTTCTCATTTACAACAATCCATTACATTGGTCAATGTTTATTCAACTTAGAAATGAGGTAATTGCTTTAATCCGCGAATCTAAGGAATCATACAAGTCAAAACATACATCCCAGTTAACTGATAAATCATTCCCCCCGGGTAAATGGTGGCGTATAGCAAAATCGATCTCTAAATTGAACAAAGTAACTCAACCAAACTTCCCAATATTTTAATACATCCAGTAGACAAAGCAAACGCATTGAATTCTTCCTTTTCTGCAACATCTCATATTGAACATGAACCGGAATTACCTACTTTTCATAATCGCACTGACTATAAAATGAATGACTTTATTATAAATGAAACGGAAGTAATTGATCAATTGAAAATCTTGAAATTATCGAAACCTCCAGGCCCAGATATGATTAGCCCAAAGGTGTTAAAATTAGTTTTAAATAGCATCGCTGCTCCATTGGCGCGACTTTTTAATCTGTCATTGTCCACTAGAAAAGTACCATACCAATGGAAACAGGCGAATGTAACTCCTATTCTTAAGGGCAAGGGAGAACCTGACATGCCGGGCAATTATAGGCCTATATCCATTACCAGTATAATTTGCAAATTAATGGAAAAAATCGTATTTAAACACTTGTTCAACTATATCAAAACGAATAACCTTCTGTGCAAATACCAGGCAGGCTTTCAACCTAGAGACTCTACAGTAAATCAGCTCATAGAAATATATAATAACATAATAAGCTGACGCTGGGAAAGATGTACGATTTATATTTTGTGTTGGACAAAGTATGGCATGCTGGGTTGCTTTTTAAATTAGCTAAATATGGTATCAATGATTCATTATGTAACTGGATACGTAGCTATCTCTCTGATAGGCAGCAAAAAGTAGTCCTAGATGGATTTTCTTCAAGCTTCAGGACTATAGATGCAGGTGTTCCGCAAGGCTCTGTTTTAGTTCCGTTTCTATTTGTGCTTTATATAAATGACATCACAGATGACTTATTGAATGATGTACGGTTATTTTCTGATGGCACTTCTCTTTTTGTTGTAGTTGATAAAAATCCAGTAGAATGTGCCAACTCTCTTACAAATGATCTTTGTAAAATATCTGAATGGTCAAAAAAAAGGGCTGTTACATTTAATCCTCAAAAAAACAAAAGCCTTGTTTGCACTAGAAGAAACTATAACCACCCACCAGTCTACTTTGATAATGATATAGTACAAGACGTAGCGTCACATTGCCACCTCGGATTAACAATTCAGTCCAATGCAACTTGGTCGCATCATATAGAAAATATATACGAAAAAGCATGTGCACGATTTAACATTCTAAGAATGGTTAAGTACAAACTTGACAGACATTCTCTATTGAAAATATATATCGCCTTTATAAGACTTATACTTGAATATGGAGATTCAGTATGGGATAACTGTACACAGGGAGAATCTGATCTATTAGAGAGCGTCCAAGTTGAAGCAGCACGAATAATAACAGGCCTCAGGTGCAATTCCTCTAGATCATACTTATATACTGAATTGAACTTAGAAACATTAACAAAAAGAAGAAAAGATCATAAACTTGTAACTATTTACAAAATAATTTATGGCATAAGTCCAGATAACATGTATAACTTAATCCAGCCAGCCATACTTACCTGTAAACAATAATTATAACCTTCGAACTTCAGGATTAAACTTCCGTCTCCCTCTTTGTCGTACAACATCATATTATAACAGCTTCCTTCCGAGTACAATTAAATTGTGGAATGCTTTACATTTAGACGCTAAAAATGCACCATCTGTTGAACAATTTAAGCATAAACTTAAGGCTATTGAAGATAGGACTGACAGTCCATATCACTATAATTTAGGAAATAGGAATGATAACATCATCCATTGTCAATTAAGAAATAACTCAAGTAATCTAAATACGCATTTATTTGACCACTTCTTGACAGATTCAGCAGTATGTCCGAAATGTGGCAATCCATGTGAGGACAATACTCATTTCTTTTTCAACTGTCGAGTGTATAACCAATTCAGAAATGACTTACTTGATACCCTAGCAATCTTGTTGATGTCACGCATATCAACATTGACTTGATACTGAATGGCAGTTCCAATCTAGACGATACTACGAACTCAGAAATTGTACTTATCGTCCACAAATACATCAAGTGTACCAGGGGATTTTCGTAGAATTATAGATGTATGTACATGTATGTATATGCTATTGTATTTTCAGATATGTTTTGTCACAATGCTAGAAGTTTTTTTTATATATTATCATCTTTCTTCCTTTCTTATTGTAATTTTTATTTTTTTGTTTGTCTGTTTTCTAAGTTATCTTAAATTCCAAAATTAACTATTGGTTACAGAAACTCATACTAAAAACCATTATTTTTTGTAATAATCGGTACATTTTTATATATATTTCGTATTAGTTTCCAGTATGATTTTCTTTCTGTTGATTCTTTTTTTTTTCTCACTTAAATTCTTTCTGACAGTACAAAGTGTTAATACTAAACAATCACGGTACACATGTTTCAAAGATTCTAAGTTAATTGTCAAACCAATATATGCAAACTGTACTACAATTCGACATTTTACGTTATGTTTGATATGAATTTATTGTTTATATGTACCTTGATATGGGAGTGGTCTTACATAGGCATTGCCTGTTGTCCAATCCCATTCAGTACTTGAATAAACTATTGTTTAAATAAAGTATTATTATACGTCCCACAGGCGTTAAAAATCCTTACCGTATTTTTTCAAACAGTTTGCCTGTCAGGTTAAAATTAATTCTATGCCCCATACTGACATCTAAACTATGTCAAACTTTCCTAAGCATGTCAATAGGAAATGTAAAGTTGGTTCTTAAACTACATTGACATCACATGATATAGATAACCGCATGGGTTAATATTAATTATCTATATAGCTCGCATGATTATATCTGTTGAAGGAAATCTACGTTGATTCAGTTCTAATGACACTACATCGACTGTTTACAAACATTCAATGAATGTTTTATGTATTACATGTAATGCAAGTACCATTAAAACCATAGTTTCATACAATATATTTAAAGCAAAACTCCGTACAGTAATAAATAATATTTGCAGTACTCCGTACACAAGTGCCCAAGACCCCGTACACAAACATTAATTTTGTTTCGATTCATATCTCGGCCAATTTCGGATGAATGATGCTGAAATTTTGAGCATGCACGTATATTTGAAAAACAAATAAATCTGCCAATTCAAAATTTTCATTAAATTGAAAATTAATGAGATATTTATTGCTGAAGGGTACTTTTGGCGATTTTCAACACCGGCAATTGTTTTTCTTTGATCCGAATTGTAGCATTTAAAGTCATATGTCAACAATGTACGGTAATATTTGAATGGGGCAATGTTTCCGCAACATACACCAATACTGATTATTCATATAAATGAACAAAAATAGCAGAAAAACGTGGTTAACCTACATTTGATGTTCTTATCCGCACGTTTTCCACAACATGGCTGACCAAAACTCCGTACTAGTGAACGGGGTCTTGACCAAGATCCGGTGTACGGATCCCGACAGTGATGCATACCAGTTAAAATTATAACAGTATGATTTGTTTATTGTCGGTTATACATATTTTTAATTTCCGTAAGGGTTCGGAGGTACGGGAGTGGTTTTTATACCCCTTCGCTTTATTTAGTTAAAAATGATATATTTTGCCTCAAGACGATAGGGGCTTCATTTTTCATCCGATGTTTACCAAGATTTAGTCTTTACCAGATTGTTAATATCAGCCCGACTGTTATAAATTTCCAAATTTTCACTAGCCCGAATGACAGTTTACTAGCCCTGTGCTTCGGGCTAGTGGATTAATTCGAAGACTGCTACCCCAAGCACTGTATGAGACACAGTTATGACAGTGCATTTGAATCTGGTAAAAAAAAAAGTGAAACAGTTTGTACTCGTTGGTTCGAATCGAACCCTCAGGATCAAATATTTTAACCATTTGACTGTCGCAGCTCGACAACAATTTTTTTTTAACTGACTGTTACAGTTATAACGATTTGGGGTAACTATATGAATCAAAATATTTCGTGTTTAGCTTTTCGTCTGCTAAAAAGTAACATTTTGAGGTTTTCATTTTGAACATTTCTAAATTATTATTCAATATTCAGAAAAATTTAACATGCTGTAGGTCTAAGAGTCATGAATAAGTTTTGAGCAAATTTAAAACCTTTAATGTACGATTGTTAGAATCGTCGTTTTAACGTTTTAACGAAAACCATGGCACTTGTACTGTCATTTTCATAAATATGTTGTTGACATTTTGAAAATGGCGGCGATTCGGTCGAGTTCTCTCTTTATATTTAATTTCGTCCTCGGGAGGTTTCGTACCTTAATATTCGAGTCGAATATACACTTTTACGCTAATGTTTTGTCGTCTTATTGTCACAATTGATCACACGTCAAGTACAATAGGTGAAGCATGTACTTTATGCTTGTACACATACAATTTCATATGTGTACAAGCGTAAATTCCAGAGCCCACCTTAAACTATTCAGACACAATAAGTGTATGTCCCCAGAGGTGAGGATGGACCCCAGAGCCAATGCTGGTTGGATGATAGTATCCGTCTATTCCTGTCCTGTAAGTGTATGTATGCTTAAAGCTTCTATGTTGGGAATCTCAACGGTTTCTAAGTTATGACCCACGGGGTATTTTCCCAGGGTGGGGATGGGCGAGCTAGGGACCGGTGCTGGTTCAATGTTTGTATCCGTCTGTTCATGCCCAGTAAGTGTATATTTGGTTATAGGGTGGGAATCTCAACGGTTTTCTAGTTATGACCCACGGGCTATTTCCACAGGGGTGGGGGTGGACAATCTAGGGGCCGATACTGGTTGTATGGTTGTATCCGTCTTTTCATGCCCAGTAAGTAAAGGTTATATATGGCGGGGAACTCAAAGCCTTAACAAGTTATGGCGCAGTTTCCCCCAGGGGTGAAGACAGACACCGGGGCCGATGCTGTTGGATGGTTGTATCCGTATGTTCATGCCCAGTAAGTTTATACATGGTTATAGGGTGAGGATCTCAACGGTGTCCAAGTTATTTCCCCACTGGCGGGTGTTCTAAATTGATGGTCTTATAATCTGTTATATTTATTAAACAAACATGCATGCTTACGTCTCTAATAAAGGGGACTTATACTGTAGCTCTGTTAGTGAATAAACGTACTTATAAATTGTGTTCACTGCCTTATGATTTATCCCATACACATAACAGTGGTGACGGACATCGGGGACGATGCTGATTAAATGGTTTTATCCGTCTATTCATGCTCAGTAAGTGTATAACTGGTTTCAGAGAAAAAACATGTGTTTAGCTTTTTCTCTGTATAAGCAGGGAGTAAGTAAGTATACCTATTCCCTGGTATAAGTCTATTTAAAGCATGTGATCCCTGAGTCGAGGCCAAATTTGACCCCGCGGGGTCACCATTTGAACAGACTTGGTAGAGGAACATATGCTTATGCTTCATGCAAAACATTATACCTCTAACTCTTGAAGTTTCAGAAAATATGACAATTGATGACTATTTAAATAATTTCCTGTATAACTCTATTTAAAATATGTGACACCGGTGTCACCATTTTTAACAAACTTGGTAGAGGACCATAATCTAGACCTATATACGCAATATAAAACCTCCAGCTCCTGTAGTTTCAGAGAAGAATATTATATTGTTTCAAAAGATTATCCTATATAACTATATGCTCAACTCAATCAACTATGACCCCATCTTGAAGGTCGCGTTGACCTAATTTTAACAAACTTGAAAGCCACCTCCGCATCATCCATGTCAAGTTTGGTCAAAATCATCCAAGCGGTTTATGCGGAGAAGTCTCTAAGCAAAGGTTAACGGACGGACGACGGACAAAAGCGGTCTCAATAGCTCACATTGAGTCAAAAACATAAACAATGTAATAGTAAACTTCTTTATTTTGAAGTTCAATCCATGTAATTAGTGTTAACAAACACTAGAATTTCTTAGCTTTCAGGATGAGATTATGTGTATGTAAATAAAGACACCATAGCCTAGGCTTCAACTTTTGACACGTACGTTACTAGGTGAATACTAGGTGTAAGTATTAAAAAAAATGGAAGCAAATGATTGGTTGAAACATTTGGGTAAATAATTAAGTTAATTAAAATGGCAAGGAGTTCAGAACGATTTTCGGGGTTAAGGCCAGTGCGCTTCACGTTAGTTATCATACTATAGACATGGTTGCTAGCTGGGAGTCACATGCGCATGTACAATGATAGAGGGATTTCGTGTTTTAGCGGATATTCGAATGAAACAAGCATGTGCGACATAACGTTTGTGAATCACTTACGTTTGTACTAGATACTATTTCTGTCATGTATGGAATTAATGTTTCTAGATAGAAAATAATGTTGTTATCCCAATGAGTACGCTCTGTACATATTTTATCGCAGATTTGTTTTCGTATTGCTATGAAAGATACTCACTAGATACACAGGAAGCCTTCACTTCTGTCTTTCCTAAATAATTTCAACTTAACCCTTTTGTGTTTGTGATGTCTTATTTGGCCTTTTATTCATCGTTTTTTTTTCTCTGTGTGTTTGTGGTTGTCTGTCGTCTTTGAATGCTGCTTTTCCTGTTCGATTGTTATATCTATATATTAACAAAGCTGATACTTCTGATATTTTTGCTTCTTTTCATGATTAAATGTCTCGATCGAAAATGGAGAAATAATAAGCAAAATCTATAACAATATACATGTAGATCATGTAGATTCAATCATTTAAATGTTGACGTTGTTTATATCCCCATTTAGACGGGCGTGATTCCGAAGCAGTTGGATATGGTATTTAACTTTTTCGTTTTTCTAGAGCTTTCAGTCGAGGTGATGTCTGTAACATTCTAACGTGTGTATAACTAAAACGCTACCTTATCAGGGCTACCGTTCAAACTTAAACGTTTGCAAAATCGTATTATCGTAACCTTGGTCTACTTTTAAAATATAAAATACGACATGGACTATCACAACCTGGCGTCTATTATTTCTGAATTGCCTACTGACCGTTCCAAGTCTGCAACAATGTCTTCACCACGTTATATGTTGTGTATTTTCCTGTCTTCACCACGTTATATGTTGTATATTGTCCTGTCTTCACCACGTTCTATGTTGTGTATTGTCATGTCTTCACCACGTTGTATGTTGTGTATTGTCATGTCTTCACCACGTTATATGTTGTGTATTGTCATGTCTTCACCACGTTATATATTGTGTATTGTCATGTCTTCACCACGTTATATGTTGTATATTGTCCTGCACATCGACTATATAATTTGATAATTTGATTTAGTTTGTGATACTGTGGGAACATACAGTGCCATTGATACTGTGGGAACATACAGTGCCATTGATACTGTGCGAACATACAGTGCCGTTGATACTGTGGGAACATACAGTGCCATTGATACTGTGCGAACATACAGTGCCATTGATACTGTGGAACATACAGTGCCATTGATACTGTGCGAACATACAGTGCCATTGATACTGTGGGAACATACAGTGTCATTGATACTGTGGGAACATACAGTGTCATTGATACTTGGGAACATACAGTGTCATTGATACTGTGGGAACATACAGTGCCATTGATACTGTGGGAACATACAGTGTCATTGATACTGTGGGAACATACAGTGTCATTGATACTTGAGAACATACAGTGTCATTGATACTGTGCGAACATACAGTGCCATTTTGGCGGTGCTTGAGCACCGTCAGAGGTATAATGGGTTTTTTCAATTGAATCCTGGGAATGTGACAAACCTAACAGCACAATACAACATTATGCAACACTACTCTAGAAGAAATAGTCTCTCATGCATGCCTTTAATAAATTCGATATTATGTGATCACTGACAGAAAATGATGATGTGTGTTCGCTTACTGTGTAATTTACAAATATTGTACGTCCTTGTGTGTTCGCTTACTGTTTAATTAACAAATATCTCCTAAATAAATCCTTAGATTGTTTATGTATTAATACGCTTAGAACTCCGAGATTTTGATTATGACACATTTGACAGACGATCAGTCGGTGTTTGTAAACAAAAGGCCGTTTAATCATTTGATGCCCTAAATAAAAAACAATGTTCAGAATAAAGGCAATTTATTATTTATTTAGGTCATACATACTTATTTTATCAAAATTTTACTAAGTCAACTTTTTATCATCTGTTTAAAAAGTTATAAACCGAGATAAAATCGTGCTACAAGCAGATGGTCTGTGTTTATAGAAAATGTATCATATTACTAAAAATAGAACAGTCAGTGCTCGCTGAAGAGCTTGCTTAGAAAACAATCTACGGAAGCTAATTCGGGCCATATGAGTTAGCTAAAATATGTTTAAATACGAATTGAATTGAATTGGGTTTTAAGGCGCACCAACACATGAACGGTTATATGGCGCCTAACGGGCATGAACATGCCAGGCTTATCCTTCATTTACATCGAGATAAAATATGGAAAATGGGCCTAGAACCTTCTCACCCTGAACTGCAGAGTTGCTGCAAATTCTATCGTAGAAACTCCATTTACGCTGGAGCTACGTTTATTGTGTTTCTGCCACTGCTCTTATGATGTGAGCGAGATGGCACCTGAAACAATGCAGGGATCATGATGAAGACCTTTAATGAACATGAACAAAACATGATAAAATGAACATGAAATACGAAATTGATAAGGAATATCAATAATCTGAAACATCACTGAATGTAAAAATCAAATCATGGAAGTTATATTTACAGCACTTCCATTTCCCATCCATTCCAACACTTACAAAAGCACCGACCATCAGTGCCTTCAGCACTTTGATTTATTATGCGATGACCCAACAGACTGGAGACCCTATGATGACTCATACATACATACATCCTGAAAGGGATGGTATATTTTATTGTTTTTTTTTCATTTTTAGCTCTACTGATCAGTGATCAGCAGAGCTTATGCTGTGGTGCGGTGTCCGTCGTCCGTCTGTCCGTCCGTAAACTTTTTTTTGTAGCGCCTACTCCTCTGGAACTATTGAATGGATTTTCATGAAACCTAATAGAAATGTTGCCCTTGAAGTCTAGTTGATCCTAGCAAAAAATTCATGTTGATGTGAAATCCAAGATGGCCGCCAAATCTAAAAACAGATCTTTAAAAAACAAGATTGTAGCGACTACTGCTTGAAAACTCTAAGTGATATTGATATGCTACTTTTTCTAAAATGATCAGCAAGACATGATGTTGGTCCTTGTCGAAAATAGTTTGATTCGACGTTAAACATGGCTGCCAGCGGCCATCTTTGTTTACATAGAGTTATTTAGTAAAAACTAGTAGCGACTACTCCTCTGAAACTACTCGACGGATTTCCATGAAACTTCCCAGGAATGTTGCTCTTGATGTTTAAATGATCCTAGCAATATTTCAGGTTGGTCGGAAATTCAAGATGGCCGCCACAGCTACTCATTGAGTACTTACTTTTTGGAGTTTCAATGTCTAATAGGTTAAGAGAAGAAATCTTGTACTGGAGATGTTTAGAACCCACCATAGACTACTTTTACTTGGAAAAGTGAACAACAGAAGCTTTCATATGTACATGATCATCTTTGCGTTTTGCATATTTTACCTAGTAATGCTACCACAATGTTTGAGAGTATAGCCTAGCTGGGATTTCTTAATATATCAATGATTAATTTATATTTAGTTTAATTGGGGCGGCAATATGGTACGAATGAGGTTCGTTTCACCCTAGAACCTGATTACACCCACCCATCCACCCACCCATCCCTCACACACACCGCCCCACACCACACGGTATTTTTGTCACTGACCGTTCCAAGGCGGTGCTACTATTGGCAACCCGTTTTGTTTTGAATGTGGAACTATTTTGTGGAAGGAGATGATATGCCCATTCACATTAAAGAGACGCATGCTCTGTTAAATAGTCGAACATTTGTTGCTGAAGTTGTCCAGTATCATAGAGTTGACGAATATGTAGACAATACCGCATGTGTACACGCTTGGAAAAGACATCCTGATTTGAACAAAATGATGAAAACATATAGGGGTATAATGTTAATCTTAAACTGGCATATATTCAACCACAAGACTATGCAGCAAGTGCACCCTGTAGACGACGGTCTGCTCTAGATGGCATGCTATAAGGACACGTTTCGTGTAATTAGGACACGTATTGAAAGCATCAAAGGTGGATTAAATCGCAATGGATTCAAGTTGGATGTGTGATCGGGAAGGCGATGCTTTAAATCATTACTCACCCTTTGCCAACCCATTTGTCGGCTAGTGTTGATGTACTTCCACAGAACTTATCGATAGAGTGATCCTTACATGAACACTTCTTACAATCATGACTTCCTCTGTTACAACTATTCAGGTATACAGGAAGTAAATCACTGGTATTCATGCTTGTTGCAGGTATACAGGAAGTAAATCACTGTGGTATTCATGCTTGTTGCAGGTATACAGGAAGTAAATCACTGTGGTATTCATGCTTGTTGCAGGTATACAGGAAGTAAATCACTGTGGTATTCATGCCTGGTG
The DNA here is from genome assembly GCA_037043455.1 of Cyrtodaria siliqua. NCBI lineage: Eukaryota > Metazoa > Mollusca > Bivalvia > Adapedonta > Hiatellidae > Cyrtodaria > Cyrtodaria siliqua. The sequence continues at coordinate 33,825 of JAWPHD010006773.1, forward strand.
TAGGTATACAGGAAGTAAATCACTGTGGTATTCCTGCCTGGTGTTCCCAAATATATAATCCCTAACTTTTTTGTGATAAAAGACATTTTTGAGTATTTAAGGCCTGTTTTTATGGCTGAAATGACTTTATTGACTTGTTTGTGAGAGCTAAGAACCATTTGCATGGTTGTATGATGATTTTATTTATCAACTTGAAAGTTTTGCAGTTTGTTCACGGTGTCAACAAAGATCAGAATTTTATTTTCTTATGCCACATGACCCATACTATTCTCAGCAGTTTTCTAGGGAGGAAGGTCTCATGACCAAGAACATGTAAGTTAATCGTAGTTCGAACTTCATTTTGAAAAAATGACTGACTAAAAAGCTTGGAAAATATTGCACAGGACTCAATGGGATTTGTTTTACTTCCGGTACACCTTCAAGGTTATACAGTTAGGTTATATCCTCTTTGCATGTAAATCTGTACATGGCATTTCCTCGTTGATTCTGTTGTTCTTGGACACCGTTGACTCTGTTGTTCTTGGACACAAAGGAGAACAGATGTATTATTATTCACACTAGATGCGGATATGAAATTAAAAGGTTTGGATTGTCTTATGATTCGTTGAACGATGAGATTATCGTTACCATAAACTTCGAAAAACCTTTGTAACGTTGTATTATCGTAACCCGGATCATATTTTGAAATAAAAAAGTGTTTTTAAGAACTCTTCTGCGACAAGCAATAACACAACATAATTTTCTATTGTGGTGTGATTTACAAACTTCGCAAGATCGTTGGTGAGGATCACTTTCATACAACCTTAATCAAACGTGTCAGAAAATGTTTCAGCTGGGCAATGAATTATCATTTTGTAACCGCTTTGCATTTTTAGTGGTCGACTCATCTAAGCTTTAATCTTTGACAATCATGAAAACTCGGCCAATCACGTCATTCTTCTGGATTCTGCGAAGCAATGTACGAGATGTTGCGAATGGCTCTTTGATTTTTCGTTTTACCTACAGATTGTGGAGCAATGCTAACGTCTAGCTAAATCCTGACAAGAAATATGCAACGTTCAATGTTTGTCTTAAATGCTGTCATGTCGAAATCCCTTAACGGTGTTTTCTCTTGTCGCTTTGGCTTTTACCAAGTCGCTGAGTACTTGCTCTGTGGCTTACCAGGTTTTTGTTCGTTTTTATTCACATATACAAAATCATCTTTGTGTTTTACTTATATTACTTATTAATTCTGCCTAGTTTGTTATCCTGGCAGGGATTTCTTTACATTACAATTCATAATTTTGATAGAGCATCATCAAACAAATCTGACCAATCAGTGACCAGAAATAAAACATACAGATACATTCTGGTAGGTGATAAACTCGGTCTTTATCCTTGTTGTTCAACCAAGTTTAGTGCTAAAATTAAGGTATCTACAGTGTGATTCTTTTAAAATCCTGCATAGTATATGTACATTCATGCAAATTGATTCAATATATGTATCTTTCAAAATTAAAATCTCAAAAATTATCCTCTTTTTACTCTGCTAAAGATTTTTATTTTACTATAGAACCTAAGGATAAAAACCGAGTAACACACATTTTATCACCTACTGAAAATAAGATAAAATCTCAACATCTTTGCAATGGAAAATTATGAATGTCCCGTTTAATTGGAATGACACTAGCATACGAGTGAGGCTTGGTGCACCATTAAACCGCAGCGGCCTTTTTGCCACTGACTGTTTCTACGCCTGTTGTTAACACTTTTATGTTAATGGCGTGCACGATTTCCGTGTTTTGAATACGTGTGTTTGACGATCAATGCCGCATTTCTTGTTCGATGTTTGTATCTACTTTTGTTTAACCCTCAACCCACTACATATATATAATGGACGGTTCTTTCTTTGAATTAAGACCATTCCATTTATGTGACAAACGCGTGTTTTGGGCAAAATGACTGATCAGCAGCCGGACATTGTAAACCCTGATCAGCCTTCGAGTTAATAGCAGGCTGATCTGGGTTTATAATGGACGCAAAGGCTATTATTGTCGTTCTTAGTCTGTTAATGGTTAATCAATTTAATTTTAAACAAGACCTCGTGTATAATCGTCTATTTATCAGCTCAGCTCTGTTGAACTGTACTATTTCAATAGGATAAAGAGAGAACATTTTCAGTAAGTTGTCTGTTCCTAGTTTAATAAAGGGGGAGGGGAGAGTTTTCTGTTACGTTTGAGAAAGAATGGGATGTTGTATATGTTTGTTATACCATATGTTTGTTATAAATAAGGGGTGCTGCTAAGGTACGTAGTTTTCCTATATTTTCTCAGATACTTAAAGGGACATACGGCAATCTTGAAGTGTTTATCGAGCATCGAAATTAGTTTCTCTATTTATTTTTCCACTAACATTTTGACATAAAACCTGCTTGTATATCATTAAATAAAATTTTAAGTTTTCAATTTTCTTCGTGTTTTTTTGTGTTTTTTTTACAAAATGTTGAAATATATTTTTGTTGCAATATTATCAGAAGTCAGTAATGTACAAAACAATTTGATTTATACTGTTATTATAATTAATATTAATAACTGAACTAATGCATGTTATACAGAAAAAAACTAAAGGGAAGGCACGAGCTTTTAAAAAAGCAAGATTGCCGTGTATCCCTTTAAACTAACTATAGTCACTTTGATAGAGTATCAATTACGGTCATGTTAACTTAACGTAAGTAAGATCTCGCGGGAAATGGCGTGAAGTTATCCATAGAAATGATCACGAACTCATTCCTTCTCACAACAACACGATGGATGATACTAATTTCAGTGCTGTGTGGCGGCCGTAAAAAGCCGCCCGACTACGCATCAGTAGCGTTATTACTTACTGGTCCATTGGGATCATCAATCAATCCCATCTCTGTGGCTTTAAAGCAGAATATCGATTAAGCCGGTGCTAGGAGGCGTGAGAGGTATTGCACAGTACAACAGACTCAATAAAACCTAGTCTGTTACTTTTATCTCTTGTTTGCGTTTGTTGCTTCCAAGGGATCAGTATGTATTGGCATTCGCACTAGCGTTTGTTTAGTGCTGTGTGTGTTCTGTGCTTGTTTGCGTTTGTTGCTTCCAAGGGATCCCCTTTTCAGTATTTATTGGCATTCGCACTAGCGTTTGTTTAGTGCTGTGTGTGTTCTGTGCTTGTTTGCGTTTGTTGCTTCCAAGGGATCCCCTTTTCAGTATTTATTGACATTCAAACTAGCGTTTGTTTAGTGTTATTTGTGTTCTGTGCTTGTTTGCTTTGTCGCTTCCAAGGGATCCCCTTTTCAGTACTTATCTGTAAATCTCTTAAAGGGTTATATGTGACATATGTCGAACCGTCTGTTTCTTATGCCGATTTGCGAAGTTAGACGACATTAATTATTCGTTTCAGCAAAATGAAATAAAAAACAAATGAGTAAAATGATTGCAGTTATAGATATGTATGAAGAAGAAACAAAAGGTTAACGTGAGTAGCTGTTATAGATGTGTATGAAGAAGAAACAAAAGGTTAACTTGAGTAGCTGTCTGAAAACGGACATGTACAGTGGAGCAGTCTGCCTACCAATGGTCAAAACTGCTGAATCATATTATTTCATGGCAGTTATGCCAATGAAAATCAATCACCCCTTAACATAATATATCCAACAATTGAATTCAAAGAAGAAAATGTATTAATAGTGAATGCGTATATAGCGCCTGTTCTTATAGTAATATGTTTGAATGATGTACAAACACAACGGCTAAATTGCATTGAAAACGTGCCAACGGTACTATAAACAATCAATTATGTTTTTTTATGTTTTATTATTTTTTAAAATGCATTTTCTTCATATACACAGACATTGAGAAAACATGCAAAGTACCGTTACTTTAAGGTAATACAACTTTTCACAAACTCAGAAAATCTCAAAATATTTAAATAGATACATATACAACTGAAAATTATAACATCTTATCCAAATAAATAACAACCAGCTTTTATGTTTCCAGCACCGAATGGTGTGGGGGCATATATCAGTAAACATGTCTGTCTGTCTGTACATCCGTCTGTATGTCCGCCCCGTCCCTATACGGTTGTGTGTTTATCTCCTCTCACAGTCTTTCGAACATTTACAGGATTATTATACATGATGCCGAGATGTTCATATCTATTCCGCCTCAAAATCGAACTTGTATTACTAAAGTTACATTCAACTTTTACGTTTAAATCTATTGTGTTTCTATCTTCTGCCACATTTATTTTCAGTGGGGGCATCTGTGTCACATGGGCACATTTCTAGTTTGTTTCAATTCTGATTTAGCAATGAACAATTTCAATATGTTGTTGTTGTAGATTTTAGCTCTTATGGGATGGCGAGTTGTCCGTCGTCCGTCGTCCGTCCGTCGTTAACTTTTGTCTCGTTAAGACGATAGGGCCTTCATTTTTCATTCGATCTTTACCAAACTTTAAAGGTTGTTAATATCAATGAAAGCTCGAACAAGTTCGAAAACCAGCCAGATCGGACCAGTAACAGCGGAGTTATGACCCTTGATTTAGTAAAAAATGCTATATTGCTATATTTTGCCTCGTTAAGACGATAGGGCCTTCATTTTTCATCCGATCTTTACCAAACTTTACCACATTGTAAATATCAATGAAAGCTCGGACAAGTTCGAAAACCAGCCAGATCGGACCAGTAACAGCGGAGTTATGGTCCTTGATTTAGTCAAAAATGCTATATTGCTATATTTTTCCTCGTTAAGACGATAGGGCCTTCATTTTTCATCCGATCTTTACCAAACTTTACCACATTGTAAATATCAATCGAGGCTCGGAAAAGTTCGAAAACCAGCCATATCGGACTAGTAACAGCGGAGTTATGGCCCTTGATTTAGTTAAAAATGCTATATTTTGCCTCGTTAAGACGATAGGGGCTTCATTGTTCATCCGATCTTTACCAAACGTTATCAGATAGATTGCTAATGTCGTTGAAAGCTCGAACAAGTTCGAAAACCAGCCATATCGGACCAGTAACAGCGGAGTTGTGGCCCTTGATTTAGTTAAAAATGCTATATTTTGCCTCGTTAAGACGATAGGGGCTTCATTGTTCATACGATCTTTACCAAACTTTATCAGATTGTTAATATCAATAAAACCTCGGACAAGTTCGAAAACCATTTATATCGGACAAGTAACAGCGGAGTTATGGCCCTTGATTTAGTTCAAAATGCTATATTTTGCCTCGTTAAGACGATAGGGCCTTCATTTTTCATCCTATCTTTACCAAACTTTACCACATTGTTAATATCAATGAAATCTCGGACAAGTTCGAAAACCAGCCATATCAAACTTTTAACAGCGGAGTTATGGCCCTTGATTTAGTTAAAAATGCTATAGTTTGCCTTGTTAAGACGATAGGGGCTTCATTGTTCATCTGATCTTTACCAAACTTTATCCGATTGTTAATATCAATGAAAGCTCGGACAAGTTTGAAAACCATCCATATCGGACCAGTAACAGCGGAGTAAATGCCTTTGATTTAGTTCAAAATGCTATATTTTGCCTCGTTAAGACGATAGGGCCTTCATTTTTCATCCGATCTTTACTAATCTTTTTCAGATTGTTAATGTCAATAAAACCTCGGTCAAGTTCGAAAACCAGCCAGATCGGACCAGTTACAGCGGAGTTATGGCCCTTGATTTTTTTAAAAATGCTATAATTTGCCTCGTCATACGATAGAGCCTTGCTTTTGCATCTGACCTTTGCCAAACTTTACAAGATTTTATGATTTTCTTTTCTTCTTTTTTTTTTTGAATTCTTTTTATTTATTTATGTTTTTTTTTTTTTATTGTTTTTTTTTTTTAATTGTTTTTTTTTTTAAATTTTTTTTTAATTTTTTTTTTTTTTTTTTTTTTTTATATTTTTTCTTTTCTTTTTCTTTCTTTTTGTTTTGTTTTTGATTTGTTTTTGAAATGATTTTGTTTAATTTTTTAAATTATTATTATTATTATTATTATTTTTTTTTTTTTTAAATATTTTTTTTGAAATCTTTTTCATTTTTTTTTTAGCTCTATTATGGACCAGTCGGACCAACCAGTAACAGAGGAGTTATGGCTCTTGATTTAGTTAAAAATGCCATATTTTGCTTCGTTAATACGGTAGGGCCTTCACTTTACCAAACTTTACCAGATTCTTTAGTTGTGGCCTTTGATTTAGTCTAAAAGCAGTTTTTCGCCCGAAACTTTGAAAAAAACGTAAATGGCAGTCACTCGCTTCATTGATGTTATAAGAGCTATGTTAGCCAGTAGAGCGTCCACGGGCCCTCTTGGGCCTCTTGTTTGTCACATACATACTGCATGGCTGTCTAGTGCTGTGATTATACTGTGTATTGTTATGGTGCATTTTGGTAGTTTATCGTTATTGTTGTTATAAGACACCTTTTATTAAATTAACCCTTTCACTGCCAAAGTCAAAAACAAGGATTTTAGCAGTGTAGGCCCAGATCAACAGTCGCAATATGTTCAGGCTGATCAGGGTTTACACTATTCGCCGCCACTTTGTAAGAATGTTTTCCATAACACTTTATATATAAAATATTACCGAAAGGTTTTAATTCAAATTTTAGCAGACGACATTTGAAATTTGGCGGCAAAAGGATTAAAAGCAGATTGCTGCGTGATCATCGAGACCATATAATTACTGTAATCTCATCATCAGACAGATGATGGCTGTACATCAGTACTCAACCCGGTATGTATGTATGTAACCCGAATGTACCCGGTAATAATTGCCGAACGATGCCGATTTATAAACATTCTTGTCCTGTCGAGCGTCTAGATAATGTATTATATTATATTCTGGTCAAAGTAGAGAAGCGCAAAGGATCGTAAGAAAGTTAATCTAGATAACATGTATTAGTCCAGCGCCGTTGAGGGTTCGACTTTTGAACAGAGTACCTATCCGGAAATGAAAAGTGAAGTCAATCCATTCGGTGCAATCCAGGTTAGCTAAGTGTCTCTAATTGTTTATTCGGTCAGTGCATTAACTAACGAGGTGACAATAGTATAGGATCATTCGGAATAAATAAGCTGATATTTTTGAAAATTTAGGTGTAAAATCACGTGGTTCTTCAATTTGGAGATCCAGAAAGCTGATGAAAACCCTCATTGGCGGATTGAGGGATTCGGGATTTTATCCGGAGATATGGCAGACCTGCGCATGGTACATGCTTATTGTTTGCATGATATCAAAAAAATAAAATAATATTTTATTGAACAAATATGCAACAATAGATGATTTATTTAAAAAACAAAAACAAAAAAAAAGCAAAAAAAAAAGCAACAAGATAATAATAAATAGGAACCACTGACAATAAACAGCGTCAACAACTATTGCAGCTGCTCATTTTGGATTTAGAACTGACCAAAAGCTGATTATTTTGGACTAATTGTGATAGCCAGTTTTATATGCATCTATTCGGAAAGAAAAACATTTCTACACCTTATGAGGTTTTGCAAAGTTACATTACTTTGAAACAATATTACTTTCCAGGTTTCGTCAATGGTTGTGGATTGTCTATGAAGAAAATCCATTGTGAAAAAATGAAAATAAATCTTCAGTTTTTTTCCGTTTAGATTATCGCTTATCAGTAAAAGGAAACACAAGCACACACATGCATATACATATGGATAACATACGTGTAGAGTTTATTAAAATATATGTATATCCCACACACATGGGTATGACATTGTATTGTGTAGCATAGTGTTCTGTTATTTACTAACAATAAGTTAATTTAATTTAGTTCATAATAAAAAACTGTTTAGGTCTACTCGAACCATCATGTCGGTGCAGTGTTACAGTTAACATGTATACACGTCGTCCTGCGCTGTAATAGGTCACGTGTTTATCCCATCAATTGCTTAAGAATCTGTGATGGATCAATTCCCGATTTTGATAGCATTCCCTCTGCCTGGCTCGCCATGGCCATCAAATCGTTAGGATTTTGACCATTCAATAAGTTAGAGATGTCTCCCATAGAGCTCATATCGCCCGACATTATTCCATTCATTAAATTACCTCCCGTCGGACTGTTCATTAATCCACCGATTTGGTCCATAAAGTTTTTTCCTTCTGCACCACCTAACATACCCTGTAAGGCATTCGTATCTATATTACCAAGCATACTGGAGATGTCTGGAGCACTGCCACCTTTTCCAGCCGCATTTCCAAGCATTCCCTGTATAGCGGAAGTGTCAATGTTTCCCAGAATACTCGACAGGTCGTTACTTCCACCGCCAGGAGTTGCACCGTTTCCACCAAGCAAACTAGCCAGAGGATTATTACCATTTCCTCCTGAAAAAAGACCCGACAGCTGACTGCTTAAGGCGCCGCCCTTTCCACCTAACATACTGGACAATCCACCACCTCCACCAGAGTTTGATCCAAAGAGACTCCCCAAACTCGAACCAGATCCGAAATTACCGCCGCCATTAAGCTGAGATTGTCCAAATAAGGAACTTGCAGATGAGGAGCCCGTGTTTTGATTTGCAAAGCCTCCACCGTTAGACACTGCAGAGTGGCCCGTTACTGTCGACTGTGGGATATGTGATGTCTGTTGATTTTGATTGATATTTCCACTTTGTCCGAGTAAACCTCCGTTCGTTTGTCCGAATCCTCCGTTGTTTTGAGCTTGATTCAAGTTTTGATTAGGCACACCATTATTGTTAAAATTATTTGCTGGTTCATTATTGCTTTGTCCGATTAAACCTCCGTTGTTTTGTCCGAATCCTCCGTTGTTTTGAGCTTGATTCAAGTTTTGATTAGGCACACCGTTATTGTTAAAATTATTTGCTGGTATATTATTGCTTTGTCCGTCTCCTCCGTTCGTTTGTCCAAACCCTCCGTTGTTTTGAGCTTGGCCAACGTTTTGATTAGACACACCGTTATTGTTAAAATTATTTGCTGGTTCATTATTGCTTTGTCCGAGTAAACCTCCGTTCGTTTGTCCGAATCCTCCGTTGTTTTGAGCTTGATTCAAGTTTTGATTAGGCACACCGTTATTGTTAAAATTATTTGCTGGTATATTATTGCTTTGTCCGAGTAAACCTCCGTTCGTTTGTCCGAACCCTCCGTTGTTTTGAGCTTGGCCAACGTTTTGATTAGACGCACCGTTATTGTTAAAATTATTTGCTGGTTCATTATTGCTTTGTCCGAGTAAACCTCCGTTCGTTTGTCCGAATCCTCCGTTGTTTTGAGCTTGATTCAAGTTTTGATTAGGCACACCGTTATTGTTAAAATTATTTGCTGGTAAAGTATTGCTTTGTCCGAGTAAACCTCCGTTCGTTTGTCCGAACCCTCCGTTGTTTTGCGCTTGACCGAAGTTTTGATTAGACATACCGTTGTTGATAGGATTATTTGCTGGCACGTTATTATTTTGTCCAAAGTTAGAATTCGAATTACTTGGAACCGGTCCGAAGTTATTGTTGCTTGAAGTGGGCAAACTGCTTTGACCAAAATTATTAGATACGCCTTGCTGATTATTTAGATGTTGGTTTTGTTGCATCAACAGTTGATTTTGTTTGACCAATTCTTGAAGAAGTATATCTTGAGTTCCAAAACTCTGTTGTCTTTGCATATTTTGACTCTGCTGGTTCGTATTCGTATTCTGTCCAAATAGACCTTGACTATTTTGATTCTGTTGGAATGCGTTCGTATTCTGTCCAAATAGACCTTGACTATTTTGATTCTGTTGAAACAAATTTGTTTTCTGTCCAAACTGTCCTTGATTAAACTGATTCGGTTGGAATGCATTTGTATTCTGCCTAAACTGATTTGTAGTTTGTCTGAACTGGTTTTGACTTGTCATGGGATTAAACATCCCAGGTCTATTTGTATTCTGTGCAAACTGACCATTGGGCATCATTTGTCCGTTCATCGGCATAGAATTACCGAAGTTAGATGGCATATTTCCAAAGTTGCTCATTGGATTTGGCACGTTACTCACTCCAACGTGGTTTTGCAAAGCCGCGATCTGCATCTGTTGCTGTTGTAGCTGTTGCATTACGTCCATTTGGGGCATCCCGCCTTGTTGAACTCCCATACCGTTAAAACCCCCTCCCCCTCCAAACATATTGCCCATGCCTCCCCCATTGCCTCCGCCTCCTAACAGACTCCCTAACATTCCCAATCCCTGTTGCTGTGGTGGTGGTTTTGAGCCACCCCCTAAAAGACCAGCAAGGGGTCCTAAAGCTGCGAGACCACCTCCACCACCTCCTCCTAGACTACCTAACAAACTGCCTAAACCTCCACCACCACCGCTGCTCGCCCCACCGCCTCCTCCTCCTCCACCGCCAAGCAAACTGCTTAAGCCGGCCATCGGGTTTGATCTTACCGGGACAGCTGCAGGTGAGTTATCCACTACGGTTGATGGATCGACACCTAACAAATCCGCCAATGAGGGTTCACCTATTGCTCGATTTACCGTACCACCGCTAGGTAGACCACCTGAGGGTGGGGGTGCCGGCGCATTACGCCTACTACCACCACCTAGCAATGACGATAACATTCCTCCTCCACCTCCACCACCACTATTCCCACCTCCGCCACCACCTAACAAAGATCCGAGAAGTCCACCGCCGCCACCACCTGAACTGCCGCCACCTGAAAACATACTTCCCACTTTACCAATTGTTCCAATTGTATTCAAAAGCCCGCCACCGCCGCCGCCACCGCCGCCGCCACCGCCACGACCTCCCATTAAACTTGACACGCCCCCGATACCTTTCATCATACTCATCATTGAACCCATATTCAATTCGGCTGTTTGCGGAAGGTCTAAGTAATTTGGGAAGCTACTCATAGCAGGATATAAAAGCTTTCTTTGTGGTTCAGCTTTCGGTAAACTAACTTCGATGTTTTCATGAAAATTTGGAGGATGAAGAATCATCCCGGCTGGCAAAGTCACTGAATTGGAAACATCATTGTCCCTGGAGACTGTCCCAGTATTTCGAATACGTTGGACAGATCTCACTCCCTGGTGCAACAACACCTCTTCCGTTGACTCCAATGGCCCGTTTACAGTTTCCAAGGTTTCGGAAACTGCCTTTTCAAGTTCTTTTAATTCAGCATCGTTCATGCCGTCCGTTGACAGATTTTCATTTCTTGCCTGTCCATTGTTTTCCTTTCCCACAGTAAATACGTCAAGCGTGTTAGAATGTCCAGGCTCAAGGTTTACACTTAACCTTATTTCTTCTGATTTTACATCCGCCCAGAATGTGCCTTTATCTTCCAAGAATGTTCCCCTGAAGAAAATGCAATAATAAAATACTATTAAAATTAACTAAATACAGACCAAACAACCACCGTAAGAAGAAAGATGCAAATATCGGACAGGGAAAGCAGCATTCAAGGACGACAGCCAACCACAAACACAAAAACAAACACGCAAACAGACAAACGAGAAGGCAAAAGTAATTAAAAAAATGCAAACGACATCACAAACAGAAAAGGGTTGACAACAGGTCTACCGCCTTGGAACGGTCAGTGGCAACAAAGGCCACTGGGGGTTTAAACCGGTTCTAGGGTGCATCAAACCTCACACTTACCCTACTGTCATCCCACTAAAACAGCTAAATAAAGAAATCCCCGCCATGATCTAATCTCTAACCAACAAGGCAGCATCAATAGGCAATATAAATAAACACAAATATGCTCGTGTAAATATAATACTTGTACAATAACATTTTTGTATTCACGCAGGTATTTTTTACACCAAACGACGTTCGTTATATGCAAATCACTACTTTGAATTGAATGTTGTTTAACGGCTCATCAACACAGATTATGTTATTTAGAGCCGCCCCAGAGAGAGGGGAAGGATACATAGGAATCCGGGAACCTGCCGTACTCTTATTATCGAATAGATTCCTATGGTTCTTTTACGTGCTCGGAGGATAGACCGACACACGGGACCGCCCGGTTTACGTCCCAATCCGACGGACGAGGCTAAGGGAAAGTGTCTTGCCCAAGAACACATCGACGGAACTCAGTGGCACCACGGAGGATTGAACCCGGGGCCTCCGGTTACAAATCCGCCGCGCTACCTACTGCGCCACGCCAGCCCTCCTATAGAGACACTACTTTGAGGCTTCCTATAGAGACATATATACCAACAAAGGGGCTCACTCACTCTGTTGCCGCTACACTAGTCCTCCTTCAATTATTATTAAATGAAAATAAATGAAAATAAATAAATCAAAGATTTTTTTTGCCAAAAAGTAACCGTTTTGTAAACAAGGTAATGTAATTTAATGATTTTGTTAACAAGCAAAACCTTTTGCGGCTTATCAATTATAACAAAACAGATTGCGGGATTCTGTTTTTCATTAAACATTCATGAACATCTCCGACTTACTTTACAACAACATTGGAGCTGATGTCGACAGGAGGTCGCCATTGTAAAATCAAGCGGTCCCTTGCTACTGTTCCAGCCATGCCGACACTATCATCGCCACTATAACAACTCTGTAATATAAGTAAAACACAATAGGTTAATATGAATGTCTTACATAGTTGCAAAAGAAACTGGACACTTTGAACATTTTAGTTTACATCCTATCCCCTTTATCAAGCGACAGTCCCTTAATGATTCGACCTATTGAAAAACAAACGACAACATGATATTGGCAATGGAATGATAAAGACTATGGTACCAAACATGGCATATTCATTTTGGAATTTGTCAATTTAATTCTAAAAAACTTTATATAATTAAATCTAAACTAAACCCAGCGTCCACTTTATTTTTCAACTGAGTATATGTATATATTTCGTTTATCTTGGATAAGCTACTTTAACTATCAGTTATCGGAAGTTAGAGTATGGCAGACAGATTTAATATGGTCATTCTACACAACAAATAGAGTTTGGTTTCATCTCGTTGGTTGATTTAAACAATTCGATGGGCTACACCCATTCAACCAACTCGGTGAGACCATACTTCAACCAAGGACGTATGTATCGCTACTTCTGAGTACTGGACTCTTTCGGCACCGTTAATCTTCTTTGGAAAAACTTCGTGCAACACAGCCAGTGTAAATAAAAACACATCGTCGTCGGCGGTGACCTATATAGTTAGTGTGGTTTTTCCATTGGCGGGGTCTGTTTCCATTGCCGGGGTGTATGCTTCATGTGGTCTATATAGTTAATCCCATCTTCGCCATTCCGAGAAGTGAATAAGTCCAACTTAGGTAGTTTGTAGAAGTTTACTTCTTCTTAGAAGATTAGTTGTTGAAGTTGTAGATTTGACCAAACATAGAAACATTGCCGGGGTCACCTGAATCAAAGACCCCAGCAATGGAAATATCATCCTCCGAAATGGCGAAGGTGGGATTTTCTATATAGGTCACCCGAAACAAAGACCCCACCAATGGAAAAAAACTACTCCGAAAAGGCCATGGTGAGATTATCTATATAGGTCACCGGAAGCACAGACCCCACCAATGGAAAACCATACTCCGAAATGGCGAAGGTCTGAATATCTATATAGGTCACCTTAAACATAGACCCCGCCAATGGAAAAAAAACTATTTTAAAATTGCGAAGGTGGGTTTATCTATACAGGTCACCTTAAACACAGACCCCGCCAATGGAAACGAACTACTTCGAAATGGCTACGGTGAGCTTATCTATATATGTCATCCGGGTTATGCCTACCTGTAAGTTTATATCGGTAGAGGGCTGAAACCGACCACGTGTAACGTTTCCTGTACCCTCTATAACAGCATCCACCACTTGAAGCATAAGACCACGGAATGTGTGTCCCCCAGTCGACTGTATTGACACTGTAGCGGAAAAATTAAATCAGGAATGAGAATTAAACCACGGAGTATATATGTCCCCCATTTGTCTGTAATGACAAACTAATGGAATAAACAGTTAGTAATTAGTACAAACACCAAGGAGTATATGTTCCGTAGTTGTCTGTATTGACTCACTAGAGGAATAAACTATCAGAAATTAGTATAAAACCACAGAATGTCGCTCCCAAGTTGTCCCTATTGACACTGAAATGGGAATAGATAACCAGTTATCATGGTTATTAGTATAAATTACAAACAAAATAAAAGTGTGAGCTCCAGATGTTTATATTGACACTGGAATCAAATGTAAATTGTGTCCATTTGTAAATAATAGTCGTTGTTTTTTCTCGGAATTATGATGGAAATATGTAATGCGCACAGTCTTCTTATAATACACTATCTAATTGTTTACATGTTTATAATACACTATCTAATTGTTTACATGTTTATAATACACTATCTAATTGTTTACATGTTTATAATACACTATCTAATTGTTTACATGTTTTAAAAGGTTTCTCTATCAGGACTATCGTTACAATAAACTATTTTCAAAATGTTATTATCGCAGCCCCTATCTACGTTTAAAATATAAAAATAGCGTAATGTATATTGTGTTCGGCCGTTTTCAAAGGTCCACTCGCATACTCCTTTTTAAGAACTCTTTGGCGACAATGCCTATCACAATCACAAGTATGTGGTTGATTTAAAAACTTCGTAAGATCGACCACGTTCGTGCAATCTTTATTTAACTTTGTAGAACGTTAATAAAAAAGAGGCAATGCCCATATTATTTCCCACTGCACGTTGTGTGTTAGTTCGCTCTTTGATTGTGAGATGAACCGAAAGCTTCTGGACACTATGATGACGTCTACCCAAATCCTTTAAAGAACATAGCGTTTATTTTTTGTCTTCGATTTTGTCTTGTCTTGCATTTAATTGTTTATTCTCTTGTTGCGTTGGTTTCTACAGAGTCACTGAGTACTTGTTTGTGGATTGCTACGTTTGTTTTTTATTCATATATACATGTTCATCTTTATTTTGTACTTGTATTGCATATGTATGCTGCCTAGTTTGTTAAAGGATTTAATCTAACGGTGATTTATTTATTTACACAGTTATAGGGATGCAAATATGGTAAACGTGAGTTTGGTGCACGCTAGAACCTGGTGTAAACCACCAGAGGCCTTTTTGGCCTTTTTTCCACTGACCGTTTGAAGGCCCTTTTATGCTTGTAGTATGTTTTGTTTCTATTTCCTTGTAATTGTTGTTTGATTTTTAGTGCGTGTTGTTGGTTGTGCTCTGTGAATGCTACATCTTCTGTTCGACTTTTATACCTACTTTGGCATATTAAAATGGATTATATTTTTGAAGACAGCAGTACGGAAACTGATGATGAGGACAATACCTGCTATGTTTGTGACTGATGAGGCCATACTGACTTCATTTAACTTGAGGGAAGATAATACCTGCTGTGTTTGCGACTGATGAGGCCATACTGACTTCATTTAACTTGAGGGAAGATAATACCTGCTGTGTTTGCGACTGATGAGGCCATACTGACTTCATTTAACTTGAGGGAAGATAATACCTGCTGTGTTTGCGACTGATGAGGCCATACTGACTTCATTTAACTTGAGGGAAGATAATACCTGCTGTGTTTGCGACTGATGAGGCCATACTTACTTCATTTAACATGGACACTATTCGGATCAGATAAATGATATGAAGAAGTGATAATTATGATCAGTACTTAATGAAACTGCGACTGAGTTTTTACCTACGTACACACATATTGTGATGACAGTTTGAAATACAGCGAATGTGTTTAACATGAATAGTCCAGGCCTGGAATTCATCAACCATTCTTCAACCTATTCTTAGACTTGGAGTTAAAGTATTCAAATTTCGTTTAAAAATACTCCCATAAGCTTCAAAGATACACTACTCAACTTTTATAATCGGTCACTTTTCAAAGAATTATATATGTTTTAATAATTCATATTTTCGTTTGAAATTCTAAATTGGAGTCGTTTAACAAATATCGCTATAAAATGTAATCTGCCTTCATTGGACTAAAACCTTGTTGATAAACTTAATAAAATATTGGTATGTGTTTCGGTGATTTCCAGTTTTTAGTACTCGTGTTATTTTCAAAAAACCTGGGTGACCGATTATAAAAGTTGAGTAGTGTAGACAGTCGTATGACGTTGTTATTTATCAGTATTTAGTAATTGTTTTATACATGGCAGCTTGTTATGAATGTTTGTACTTTAAACTAATAGAAATATATGTGACTGAAATGTGCATACTTTGGCTT
>JAWPHD010006773.1:55000-139486 GCA_037043455.1 Cyrtodaria siliqua
ACGTATTATCATTTATTAAGTTTTTTGGCAAATCATGGGCGCGGCTCCAAAGATCGGTCTGCCGGCAACAAATACATTATATGGCAGCCCTAACAATTTTCACAAAAGGAAGCCCCAAACGGCTTCATTAAAATGTTTTATCAAAACTCTAATTATAAATAAAAATGTTTCTGCGTTTCATAACTTGAAAGTTAATTATTTTTTGAAAGTTTAAAATAATGTGCACAGCCGAACTAGGCGTGGTGCACCACAGTAAAGCCCCAAAGGGCTTAACTATTTCATGCTGTAATCCCGACCCTGGGAAACTGTGGTCAGTATTACATTGAAATTTACTTAATATAAAATTGTTAATTGTCATTAACTGTGATTTTACTGAATAGAAGGATTCGCTGACGCACTACACATTACACGTTATGCTATGGTCACAAAGATCGGCCGGTATCCGGGGATAGGGGGTAATCGGGAGTACACCGCTGGTTTTGGCCATTTTTCCGACATCGGACAACACCGGTCAAAAATTTTGTCACACATCATTTACATAAATGGCACCGTCCGGAGGCCGTGCGGAGGCCGTCCGAAGACCGTCCGAAGACCGTCTGGTAATCGTACGGCGTCTGTTTCCAAAGAGAAATTTTTTGGGGGCCGGCGAGGCAGTGAATACCGACCGAACATCTAATACTAATCGGCCGATTATCCTATGATGTTCGGGCGATAACCGGCCTATTCACCGGACATCGTACGAATATCGCCCGAGTATCCTACGGACAACGAACGATGCTTGTACCAGGCCCGGCCGAATGTCGGGCGATTGTCGGGCGGTTTGATGGCCGATGGCTACGTCTTCGGTCAAGAGGTATATAATGGCCGCCCTACCTGGCATGGTAAAAACGTTACGATGGCTGCACCAAGAAGACTACGACTGGCGATGCTGGAACAGGAATTGGCGCAAGCAAGACTTCAACACAACATGATACTGGCGGCGCTGTTAGACGAGGCCGAGAGGGAGCGACAGAGGGCCCCGAGGAGAAGACGGAGGTGGTGAGTCCGCGACTGGATCCTGCGTAGACCGCTGTTTGGCCAGTACGAGACGTTGATGCGGGAGCTCGAGAACGAACACGCCAGCGACTTCAAGTCATACCTACGTGTGGAGCCGGCACTTTGGCACGAGCTCCTCGACAGAGTGGGGCCCGCATTACCAAGAGCCAAAAGTAATTATACTGTGAAATTGTGAAATTCTTGTGACTTGTACCTATTTTTGCAAACATGTGCTTTAAAAAATATTTTATTATGCATGATTTTAATTATATTTTACCACCTTCTTGTGTTGCAGGTGCCGAGCCCCTTTGGAGCCTGGCCTCAAGCTCGCCATCACACTGAGATACATTGCCACGGGAGCCAGCTACCGAGACTTGGCGTTCGCGTTCCGCGTCGCCCACAACACCATATCGCTCTTCATCCCTGAGGTGTGCCAGGCGATCTTTGAAGAGTACCAGGCCGAGATGTGGAACACTCCCCAGACCCCAGACGAGTGGCGACCAGTGGCCGAAGGGTTCCGAGACAAGTGGAACTTCCCGCACGCCTGCGGGGCACATCGCCATCACGAAGCCGGGCAAGACTGGGTCGCTGTACTACAACTTTAAAGGCTTCTTCTCCATCGTCATGCTGGCTGTTGTAGACGCTAATTACAAGTTCATCTGGGCCGACGTGGGGGCCCCGGCTCATCTTCGGACGCCGGGATATTCAACCGATCCCGCCTGGAGCCGCCTCTTCGCCTGGGTACCCTGGGTCTACCCCCGCCCGAACCCCTTCCCAACGACGACAGAGACATGCCCTTCTTCATGATCGGGGATGACGCGTTCCCGCTGAGGACGTATATGATGAAACCGTACTCCCACCGCTACCAGACAATCCCCGAGCGCATCTACAGCTACAGGTTGTCGCGGGCCCGGCGTTTTGTGGAGAACCTGTTCGGCATCCTGGCCCGCCGCTTTAGATGCCTGCTGACCACCATCCAACTCAAGCCCCGCAACGTCGTCAAGGTTGCAAAGGCCTGCATGACGCTCCACAACATTATGAGGACCCGCTACCCCGGCCTGCAGAACCCGGACCTCGACCGGGAAGACGACCAGATGCAACTTGTGCCCGGGGCGTGGCGGGACGACGCTGTGATGCAGGATGTCGAGGCAGAAGGACGGGGCCCCAGGACGACCCAAGCTGGCAAGGAGCAGCGCGCGTACTTTAAGAACTATTTCATGAGTCCGGCCGGCAGTGTCCCGTGGCAGCATGTGGCGATACAACAATGACTTTGTGTATTACTTTCATTGTGACAGACACTTTCATTACATTAAGTTGTTGCATTGAAATAAAATATTTTTTTCATAAATATGAAACATTTCTTTTGTACTTTCTTGTGTGTTAACACTAATAAAACACTAATAAAAGGTATACACTTAAAATACATTGGTTTGAAATAAAATAAAGAAACCTTTAAAGAAATATAATGGTTTGAAAAATTAAAATAAAAATCTGGACTGAGAAATAAAACAGCATAATTCTAATATCAATCATTGTGATTGTCTTAATAAAAAGTAATTTCACTAGTTAAATTTGGGGGACATATAGAGCAATCCCCAGACTTTGACTGTCATTACATTTTTTAAAAAGAAGAGCCAAATACATAAAGCAAAGTCTTTTCAGTTATTATTTTAGACTTTGTACGAATTTGACCTTTAAAACATTTCACCTTTGTTTTTTTTAGATGACCTTTATTATTTCTATTGTAAAATTGACCTTACTATTTGCTTTTTTTTTCTTTGTTATTGGACCGTTTATAACAACTTTATTTTATACAAGGCAAAACAGACACATAAATTATTTTAAGACCCAGGATTTTTTATTAAAACTCAAAGCACATTTTTTTAATATGCACAGTCACATGGTAATATAACATAAACATATCCAACGTCAATGGTAATCACATCAATAGATGCACATATAAAGTAATCACAAAAGTCACAGATCCCTGGCCATATCCTTGTCCATATCCCTGTCCATATCGTTATCCGAGTCGGACACATGGCTCACATGGCTCACATGGCTCCTCTGGTTCTAGTCTATAACTATGTTGTGCACATCGTCGGAGGGGTGGAGTGTCCTCTGCGTATCCTGAAGCAACTGTGACAGGGACTCAGTGGACTGTCAGGACTGCTGAGCGGGGGGCGTGTCCAGGCCTGAAGTACGCGTCGGGAGCGAGCTGCCCAAGGGTGACGTCATGGTGTCAGCTACGGTCCATGCCTGGTTCAGCAACGAGGCGTTCGGCGAAGTCCCAAACAGCAGACTGTCAAAGGAGGCGGCAGCTGGCGCAGGGGCCGAGTGGGCACGAGCTGGATACTGAAACATAGTAACATAAAAACATTACTACAGTGCAAAAGAAGACTATAAGTGTTAGGCATAAAATGTTCATATTGTAAAATAACTGCAATGAGATGTACTGTACAATGTAAAGAGCTTAGAAAAACATACCTGTAGTTGTGTGGCAAACTGCGGCTGCTGCTGCTGGTGGCCCCGTGGAGGGATGGCAGAGAGGGTGATGTACTGTTGCTGCGGCAACAAGGTCGGCAGCTGCGGCTGTGCTAACGGCTGTGGCTGTGGCTGTGGCTGCGGCTGCGGCGTGGGCTGGACCTGCCCCGAGATGTACCGCATGGCCAGCGCGAAACTGTCGGCCTGATACTGGCGGTACAGGTTCTCGGGGATCTCCGACTGTATGCTGACTAGCCAGTCAGCCCACGCCGCATTATCTGGCTTCTGGGATGCCTCCCGCATAGCCTGCACCTGTGAACAGAACATGAGCATTGCATTTAATAGTAAATACAAAAAAAATTGCATTCAAAAGTAATGGGATGTAAGTATAAGACAATGCTCAATGTGGCAATTTTATCATGTATTTACCTTCTCCTCCGCCTGCTTGGCTGACTCGGCACTCTTCTCCAGAAACTTAAGGAGCACTTCCTGCACAACCGAGGACTTCGCTGAGGGCTTGGCTGAGGACTTGGACTTTGAAGTACCCCTGGAAGTGCTGGGAGCTCCCTCATCTGCCGCCACCGACACCGACACCGACACCGACTCCGACTCCACGTCCGACCCAGACTCGTCACCGCCCTCAGCCCCGGCAATCTGAATCATCAGCAAGCAAAAAATGAAAATGAGTTAATACCAATTGTCCATTCAGTATTATCTATTGTGAAATATTGAAATATTTATGAAAGAGGTAAACTCGACACATTATGTTTGCAGATGCTTACCTTTCCGCACGTGTCTGTCTTGGAAGTACGGGGCCTGTAGAAGGGGTCCAAGAACGAGTATCCGTGCACCTTCAGATGCTGGAGGGGCGTCAGGACCTTGGCTGCACCAGACCCGCTCGGTGTCGTCTTGACCGCATTCTTGAGCTTGAAGTGGTCTGTTCGCATGTTCGTGAAGTGGCGAATGATGTCTTCCACTGTAACACACAGAAAAAGGAAAAACATTAGGACATTTCTAAATTGTAATACATTTTTTAAGTAAAATTTTCACAAAATTCCAAAAAAAATCTATATTTCACAATAGATAATTGTCTCACTTTGAACGTTGATCTCGGCGCTCAACTCGAGCAGCTTCGTGTCCTTGAGGTGGGTGTCCTTGTTGCTCTCGTGTGACACATCGTAAAACATAGGGTTCCCCTCGAAAAAAGACGCTATCTTCCTCATTATGTCGATGGGGAACTCTGGCTCCTTGCGGCGCCTCTTGGACTTCTGGGACAGCGACTGCGACTGGGACTGTGACTGGGGCAGCGACTGGGACTGCGACTGGGCCACAGACTCCTGCGACGCATCTGACTCAGCTCCGGCTCCATGGGTGCTCTCCTCGTCACTGCTGTGGTCCTCGGCGGGGGCAGCCTTCTTCTTCCTGGGGGAGGTTCTCCGAGGAGCTGCGGGTGCCTTCTTCTGCTTGCCCTTGCCCTTGCCCTTGCCATGTTCTCCTTCTTTTCCTTTGGGAGGCATCTTCTTAGCTTCTCAAGTTGTTGTTGTGTGTGTGTTGTCTCTTGTGTAGAAACGCGCTATAATGTTGTACACGGCGACTGACGGGGGTTTATATAGTCCGCCCGATGCCCGGCCGATGTCCGGTTCTAGCCGGCCGGTGACCGGCCGATGTTTGTAACATATCTGGTCCACACCGGTTCAAGCCGATCGGACATCGGTGGGTTACTTTCCTATGTGTAAACAGACATCGGCCGGATATCGGCCCATGTCCGGTCCCAAAATTTTCTCCTCTGAGGCTACATACACCGGCCGATTACCGCTCGATTCCCGGCCGGATATCGGACGATACTTAAACGATGTGTGAAGGATATGTGGCCGTTTATAAAAATCTACGGGACACCGGAGAAATTTTAACTTCGAGTTAAAACTCTTCGGGCACCTCCCCGATGCTGCCTGAGAGCCCCGGCCACCGGCCGGCCATGTCTGGTGTCCGGCCGGGGACCAGGCCAAAATGGCTAAAAATCCTGCCGGGAGTACATCCTAAGCCTAATCGGAAGGGATGCATTGATAAGTACTGTCCGACACAATCGTTGTTAGCCGAAGTACCGTCCGTCATCTCGAAATCCTTCCGGAGCCGCACCGATCTTCTGGTATATTTTTCTGTATGTCCAGTGTGCCTGAAATAATATGCAGACAACAGCAAGATCCTTTTCTTAGCAGCGGATTTACTACGTTACATGTAACTTATGAAATATGTGGCTTAAACATAGGCCAGTGTATATGCTGCCTACACAGTATGGCCATCAACGTACAGTATTATGAAAATATGGGGTGGGGAAAATATTAGGATTTTACTCAACATAAAAATTGTACACACCCAATGTCCAGGTATTTTCCAGCAGAAAAGAATGACTCAACGCTGCGCATGCGTAATTATACTTCTTTTTCAAATGCAGATCTACGGCACAACAACTGGGGGTGCATAGTGCTTCCAAAAATAACGTTGGCTATTCACGAGTAATAGCCTGTATTAGTATACACATTCGTTTGAATTGTCAATAGGCTTAAACGTCCGTCTGACTACGAGGCTTTTTTTAAACAAAGTAACTATATACTATAATAAATAAATACAAATACAGTGTATATGGTTCTCCCATCAAAACTATATCACAAACAACAAGTCCAGACTCTATTGTACCAATATACGGCAAGACACTCCGCAAGGGGCTTGTTGTATTTGTTGGTGGAGGGACTAATTAGGCATTGAGCCAGGACCCAACATTTTCGATATTGTTACCAACTCAAGGGACAAATTCTACCATCACTTTTTGAAAAGAGCAATGTATAAAGATTACATTTTTCCATGATAGCAATCTGGAACAGGTAGCTTATATAAAAAAAATCGAACATTAATAGATTATCATTGTAGCGCTTTCATATAAGTTTTTGATGTTCATTTTTGAATGTCATGCTTGTGTGAACAATTATTGATGTACTTTTTAAAGATGCACTTAAGTTTACAATTCATTGAGTTATATAAAGCGTAAATAAGCTCTTTTTAAGCACCGAATTCAGTTTAAAATCTCTATTTTGCTTCAAATTAGAAGTCAATTTACCCCACCCACTATTGACACATTTTTATGCATTTAGTTT
The DNA here is from genome assembly GCA_037043455.1 of Cyrtodaria siliqua. Lineage (NCBI taxonomy): Eukaryota > Metazoa > Mollusca > Bivalvia > Adapedonta > Hiatellidae > Cyrtodaria > Cyrtodaria siliqua. Next base: position 61,669 of record JAWPHD010006773.1, read on the forward strand.
AGTTAATATTTTTTACAATATATGTGTAAACTTGTAAGAATCAGTAATTTATAACCTCTCGACATGATTTAAATAGTATTATAATATGAATAAGGGATTGTTATGATATATTGATGAAATTAAGTACTAAGCAATGTTCATGGCATTGCACATATGTGTTCAGTAAGCCTGATAAGTTGAGACACATGCCAAACTGGAAGTATAAGCCTTCCTAAAAGTAACTGCAACATAAATAGTATTAACATGTTCTGATATATACATATATTGCACAGACGACACATAGTCCAAAGCATTCAGATAAAGGAAATGTGCGGTTTAACGTGTTTTTTTTTTAACAAAAGTTTTTTTTAGGTTTATGCGTCTTGGTAATACTTATTATGATTACACATTTGGAGTATTCATTACACATAAATACATGAATTAAACATTGCATATCTTAAAATTCTATTTTAATTTTTTTTATTACAATTTATGCATATTTTAAGGATTTTTAAAGCTGAATTACCGGGGACTTTAAATTCAGAGGACCCTGGTTCAAGCCTCACCGGAGCCAGTGAATTTTGTCGGTGTTTTCTTAGGAAAGACACTTTTACCCTCGTCCGTCGGATGGGGACGTAAACCAGGCGATCCCGTGTATCGCTTGTTTTTTTTTCTCCCATCATGTTAAAGAAACATCGGTGTCTATTCGTCAGTAGGGCAACCCCCCCCCCCTCCCCCCACCCCCACCCCCAACCCTCACAAACACACACCTCCTCTCTCTCTCTTCATTGGCAATACACCTTCTTTTTTTAGGTAATAATCATTCCACTTGCATGCGCATGCGCAAAAGTAGGGTTGATGCTTACTATTCTAGGTTAATTCCATACTCTAAATCAAGTACGGAGAACATCACAACCTATGTTTAGATACATCTTCTAAGCAGGTGATATTGTAACAACTGCACCAATACTAACACATAGTTGCCATGGTAAGTAGTTAGTACAGTGATCTGAGCATCACTCTGAAGATATTTATTCGTCGACGCCGTGTGGTCCCCGGGAAAGAATATGACCACTGCATATCCAGGCATAGGCCACCCATATACAACACAATGAAGAATTCTGCATATGAAAAGTAAAAATAGTAGTATATGAATTTGCACGAACCATTTTTGTGTTACTGAAAAAAGAATCGACGATGATGAATTGATTTGAATTGGGGTTTTACGGCGCACCAACACAAACATGTTATATGGCGCCAACAGGAATGAACATTCGACCCGGCTCACTCTTCATTAACATCTAGATAAGAAATTGCAGAATGTGCTTAGAACCTTCTTGCCTGCAGAACTGCAGAGCTGCTGCAAATTCTCTAGTAAACACTACATTTTTCGCTGGAGCCACGATCACTGCCACCACTGAAGTAGCACCTGAAACAATACAGGTTTCATGATGAAAATAATGAACAAAAAATGACAAAATTAACATGAATTCGGGGAAATTTTACCCGTGCTATCTACTGCATCAACAGGCTGTATGCGCTCAAGCAGAATGACTGCATTAAAATACAAACAACTAAAATGTTAATCCGTCATAAAGGTTATATCCAAGAAGCTGGGTTCACAACGGTCTCTCTTATCTAGCAAGTCACCATCAAGTTCATGTATGTCGAGTTGCAATATGCCTGCAAGCCTTATATATGCCCAGCTCATTGCTGTTTTGATAAACTTGGCAATTAATGCCTTGGCATAAAACAGGACAATTAAGAATACTCAGTACATATTATCTGATTTAAATAATATAACTTAATGTAACAATATAACATACATATAAGATATAAAAAACAACTAAACGCTTCCAGATAAGAATCGGTACCCAGTGCATCGAGATAGATTACATTTAGTGATCACGGTTAGTTTACTGATGTTTACTCTAAAAGCTATATCCGACATACAGGTGCTACTGCAGTTAAAGTAGCTATCCCGCCAACAACAGCCACATTTTACAACATATGTACATCGTTTCTAAACCTACAGACCACGAGGTATATACATAACTTACATCGTTTGAGAATCAAAACTCTATAGATACAATATAAAAAGCTTTAACCAGCCAGACAAAAAAAACAAAAATGGATAATTCATTTTACACTTATTCAATTACGGATATTACAAAAACCCATGAATAAACATATACTTTTAATATACATATGCATTATTATATGAGATGAACACCTGGATATAGTTTTGATAAACTGTTTTTGTAATGTAATTTTGTCGTAATTTGGGGGGTCATTTTAAAATGTGTATAACAAACACCTAAAAATCAACAGTTAAACCGTAAAATGCCTTTTCTTTTTCTTTCTGTTTTTTTTTTTTTGCAATATGTCGAAAATGCAGTGGTCTACTTCGTGATTTTAGTTCGTGGATTTATTCAATATGCGATTTGAAAACATGGTTAAGTCTTCATAATGGAATACCTTATCAAAAGTCACATTCTCTATATATTTCAGTTCGCTTAAAACTTTTGAAGTGATTTTATGAAAAGTGTACAACTTCAAGCCATAAACAAGAGACCCATTCGCCTTGTCTCAAAGTGCTCTCATGTTTTAAGAAACAACAACAATTTCTTTATATAAATCTGTAAAACTGTGATCCCCGTAGTGGCCATATTTGACCCCATTGTCGCCATTTCCACGAACTAGGTAGAGGATCATAAGCTTATGGTACATGCGAACTATTATTTAGCTTTAGAAGTATCAGTGAAGCTGTTTGAATATGTTTCCTATATAATTCAATGTTATAGTGTGACCCCCGGGACAGGACCAAATTTGATTCCAGGCTTGATTCAAGGGACACCATTTAAATGATTTGGTACAGGACAATAATCTTACGCTACATGTAGCTTATTACACCTCTAGCTCTTGTAGTTCCAGAGAAGATGTTTATAGACGTTCCTAAATAACTCTATATAAATATGTGACCCTAGGGACCGGGCGAAATTTGACCATAAGATCACCATTTGAACAAAATAAATTGGTAGAGATCGATACTCTTATGCTACATGCATCGTATTAGACCTCTAGCTCTTGTAGTATCAGAGTAGTATCAGAAAACGAATATTTTTATGGACTTTCATCTATAACTCTTTGTAAAACTTTAACCCCAGAACTGGGCATAGTTGGACACATAGTCACGATTTGAACAGAAGTGGTAGAGTACCATAATCTTGTACAATATGCAAAATAGTAGACCTCTGGCTCTTGTTTTTTTTAAAAAAGAGATTTTAAAGATGTTTCTATATGACTCTATGTAAATATATGACCCCTGGGGCGGAGCCACTTATGACCCCAGGGAAATATTTTACCAAACTTGCTAGTGGACCATAAGCTTATGCTTCATGCATAATATGGGACCTCTAGCTCTTACAGTTTTAGAGTGAATTATTTATTTTTAAAGATTTCCTATATAACTGTATAACAAATGTTACCCCCGGGGCGTGGCCATATTTGACCCTGGGGTCACCAGTTTATAAATACTTGTTAGAGGACCCTAAATGTATAATACATGCAAAATATTAGACCTGTAGCTCTTCTAGTTTCAGCGAAAACGATTTTTTAAAGAAACAATAGTTTTGCTTAAAAGGGGGAGATAACTCTAATAACAGGAATCAGCTAACCTGTTCACACTGCTATCATGGCTTTTTTGTTTCTCTGCAAGGTACTCAATAACAATGGTACTAGTAAGAATTTGTCCCTTGAGATGGTAACAAAAAAGTGTATGGCTCACGGTCTAAATATGAAATATGTAACGGGCAAAGCAATTTGATAGCATGTACACTTTTTACCCATCTCAATTTTAAGGGTTAGTAACTATAAATTTGATCAGATCTTAAAGTCAGGAAATAGTTATAGATAGATCTTTACACAAATATTTAAATAAATATATTTGTAAGGCCTAATAAAATAATACCCGTGTTTACCGCAACAATAAGTAGTGGGTAGGAAGGTCAGCTTTTTGTTTTATTTTGTATCTGTAATAAGACTTTGAACTCGAGAACAATTAGATACGGATAGATTTGAGTGCAGACTTTATTTGATCTTTTTCTTTACACAGAAAAGCATTTTTGCAGTTTTTGTGTGAGTCCTTGTATTTCAATTTTCGGGGGCTAACAAACTGAACAGTTTTCGGAAAAAATAGGTTCGTTTTATTCTCATAAAATACGTCGGCAGCGTTTTAAAGGAGATGGTCCGTTCACGGTGAACACATGTTTATTTGAAATCCGAGCCTTCTCTGACCGAACCACTGTAGATAATCTCAAAGAATCTAGCAACATGTTTATTATTTATTCTAGCATGTCCACCGGAATGTAAGTGTATACATAAAATTGAAATATCAAGGTTCTATTTGTTGGCATAAATACCCATCAAAATACATAGGATATTTTTTCACTTCCCCACCCAAATTACTTTGAAAATCACGCAGTTTTCCCCATTTTTTAAACTGAATTAACTCTGAAAATGTCATTCCCCAGTCATGGATCTTTCCCACATTCTAGGCCAAAATGCCCCTGTCCAGACCTCAGGGATTTTTAACCTATTTAACAGGGGCCGAAATTCGGCCTCTTCCCAATTGCAAAAAAATCTATTTTTTCCCAATTTTGAGGTAAAAAATTCCCATTTAAAAAAAAAATATATATATATTTTCCTTTTTTTGGTAATTAAGTGACATACTTTACATAGCTTGTATGTTAAAATAACTCAGTTCTAAAACCTAATCAATATTTTACCTAAAACTACATTTTAATGAAATTTCCCCTCTAAAAAGCATTTCCCAAAACAACAAGAATCACGCTATTTGTTTCCCAATTTGGACAGTCTCACGCTTCTTTTTCCCAAATTTAGCAGGCCTAGGCCTTTTCCCAATTTCCTTGAAAAAAGCCCTGAACCTAGTAAAAGTCTCTGGTGGTGATGAGGAGGGGGAGGGGCAAGTTTTTTTTCATCTCTTAAACTGTTATTAGTGAAATTTATTTTTAGTTATCTGTTGAGTGTTATTGAGAATATTTAATTAATCTTTGTTACCTGTTATTATCGAATTCTTACTCCAGTCCCCATCCTTTCCATACACAATTAATCATTCATTGTATCAAAGTACTTTGCCTGTTATCTAGTCAGTTCCTGTTTCATATTAAAACATTATTGTTACATTTTTTACTTGCTATTAATGTAATCATATGTGTATTTGTCTAGCCTTTTCCTTATTTTATGTAAGATCTCTTTACGGGAAACACATATTTTGTTCAGTCATATACTAAAATAAACTCTTCTTAATCACAATTGCTGGTATCATATTTTTTATAAGGGGTCGAAATTCGACCCATTCCGTCTCGAAAATGTATTTTATTGCAGTAAACCTCACCTACATGGAACCCATTTAAAATTCGATGGAGAACCCGGAAATCTCGCCGTGTTTTGAACCTGTCCTTTTTAAACAGTCAAAAGATTAGTCTCCCTTTATAAGTACAATTGTTCATTTTAGGTTTACCACCACGCAATTACATGTAAACCTCCGAGGTGTAGTCGAATGTAGTTCCTATAATTAAAAAGTAATCCCTCCTTTTTCGATGGAAATGGGCATTATAAGTAGGGGAAAACTGCCCATTTCTATTCGATTTTGTGGTTACATGTATAAGAAGCGTATTAATAGGTTTTACTGGATCACTGATAAACATTTTCGAAATTTCGACTCTATGCTTACACTTTGTGAGCAATGAAAACAGTCGATCAATAAAAACAGCTGTACCCTTGAGCTGTTTAGTAATCAAACAAGAACTTTCTTACATGTCTTGTGACCCCACGTTTTCTGGTGATTTTTCAAGTGGAAAAATAGTTTTCTATATGAACATTACACTGCTGCATTATCCATACTTGAGTTGAATTTGCAGCAAATCATTAATATGTGACACTTTAACATTGGTGTCTATGGGGAAAATAATTGGTGCTTTCATACCTATAAGAGATGCGTGCAGTAATTAGGACTCGCTCAGATTCGTACCTAGGGACACTTTTCCGATAACAATTGGTTAAATAAGCTCAGAAATAAGTTTTCCATAGTTTATTACATAGGTTTGAGCGTTTTAGTCCAATTTTGTCTATAAAAGCCGTAATTTTGAGTTTCATTTTTTTTTCTTGTTTAAAATGACGTATTGGTGAAGTGTTTGCAGTTGAACTATGTCTTTTTGGTATCAACATGTAGGGTTGCATGTTTGCAACATGTTTTCATGAATTAAATTTGCATGACAACAGCTTTGGTAGGCATGAAACCACTAAATCTTTCCCCTACCCCCCTAAAGTAGGATACTGTGAAAAATGAAGATTTGTGGTAAAAGATAAAATATTATTCCTTATCATTCAAACTCGACTTGGTAGCGTTCAGCTAGTATCAATTCTGATTTTAGCGGTATTTTTGGCATTATTAAGCTCGTATTCGCTACTATAATCAGATATGGTACCTCCAATTTTGAAGAATTTGACTGAAAAATCAATTTTGGCATGAAAATCGACATAAATTGGCCTTTTCATCGTCCTAATTGTACCTAAAATGCATACTTTATTTATGTCCATTGAATGTTCTAAACATTTGATCTATTTAATATGGTGTATGGACAAGAAATGCCGTTTGGTATGACAATTCAGAGAGTGTAAAATTAAAAAAAATATCTCTGACTTTTGTCGATTTCAGACTATTGTCCTTGGTATTCACAAGACCATATCTCTGCAAATAATCATTCGATTTGCATGAAGTAAGTGTTTTTTAGCTTGTTATGAAAATGACAACACAAACTCCTCATTTAAGAAACATCTGAACATGTTTTCTCCTCTTATAAGAGATGCGTGCAGTAATTAGGACTCGCTCAGATTCGTACCTAGGGACACTTTTCCGATAACAATTCGTAAAATAAGCTCAGAAATAAGTTTTCCATAGTTTATTACATAGGTTTTGAGCGTTTTAGTCCAATTTTGTCTATAAAAGCCGTAATTTTGAGTTTCATTTTTTTTTCTTGTTTAAAATGACGTATTGGTGAAGTGTTTGCAGTTGAACTATGTCTTTTTGGTATCAACATGTAGGGTTGCATGTTTGCAACATGTTTTCATGAATTAAATTTGCATGACAACAGCTTTGGTAGGCATGAAACCACTAAATCTTTCCCCTACCCCCCTAAAGTAGGATACTGTGAAAAATGAAGATTTGTGTAAAAGATAAAATATTATTCCTTATCATTCAAACTCGACTTGGTAGCGTTCAGCTAGTATCAATTCTGATTTTAGCGGTATTTTTGGCATTATTAAGCTCGTATTCGCTACTATAATCAGATATGGTACCTCCAATTTTGAAGAATTTGACTGAAAAATCAATTTTGGCATGAAAATCGACATAAATTGGCCTTTTCATCGTCCTAATTGTACCTAAAATGCATACTTTATTTATGTCCATTGAATGTTCTAAACATTTGATCTATTTAATATGGTGTATGGACAAGAAATGCCGTTTGGTATGACAATTCAGAGAGTGTAAAATTAAAAAAAATATCTCTGACTTTTGTCGATTTCAGACTATTGTCCTTGGTATTCACAAGACCATATCTCTGCAAATAATCATTCGATTTGCATGAAGTAAGTGTTTTTAAGCTTGTTATGAAAATGACAACACAAACTCCTCATTTAAGAAACATCTGAACATGTTTTCTCCTCTTATAAGAGATGCGTGCAGTAATTAGGACTCGCTCAGATTCGTACCTAGGGACACTTTTCCGATAACAATTGGTAAAATAAGCTCAGAAATAAGTCTTCCATAGTTTATTACATAGGTTTTGAGCGTTTTAGTCCAATTTTGTCTATAAAAGCCGTAATTTTGAGTTTCATTTTTTTTTCTTGTTTAAAATGACGTATTGGTGAAGTGTTTGCAGTTGAACTATGTCTTTTTGGTATCAACATGTAGGGTTGCATGTTTGCAACATGTTTTCATGAATTAAATTTGCATGACAACAGCTTTGGTAGGCATGAAACCACTAAATCTTTCCCCTACCCCCCTAAAGTAGGATACTGTGAAAAATGAAGATTTGTGTAAAAGATAAAATATTATTCCTTATCATTCAAACTCGACTTGGTAGCGTTCAGCTAGTATCAATTCTGATTTTAGCGGTATTTTTGGCATTATTAAGCTCGTATTCGCTACTATAATCAGATATGGTACCTCCAATTTTGAAGAATTTGACTGAAAAATCAATTTTGGCATGAAAATCGACATAAATTGGCCTTTTCATCGTCCTAATTGTACCTAAAATGCATACTTTATTTATGTCCATTGAATGTTCTAAACATTTGATCTATTTAATATGGTGTATGGACAAGAAATGCCGTTTGGTATGACAATTCAGAGAATGTAAAATTAAAAACAAATATCTCTGACTTTTGTCGATTTCAGACTATTGTCCTTGGTATTCACAAGACCATATCTCTGCAAATAATCATTCGATTTGCATGAAGAAAGTGTTTTTAAGCTTGTTATGAAAATGACAACACAAACTCCTCATTTAAGAAACATCTGAACATGTTTTCTCCTCTTATAAGAGATGCGTGCAGTAATTAGGACTCGCTCAGATTCGTACCTAGGGACACTTTTCCGATAACAATTGGTAAAATAAGCTCAGAAATAAGTTTTCCATAGTTTATTACATAGGTTTTGAGCGTTTTAGTCCAATTTTGTCTATAAAAGCCGTAATTTTGAGTTTCATTTTTTTTTCTTGTTTAAAATGACGTATTGGTGAAGTGTTTGCAGTTGAACTATGTCTTTTTGGTATCAACATGTAGGGTTGCATGTTTGCAACATGTTTTCATGAATTAAATTTGCATGACAACAGCTTTGGTAGGCATGAAACCACTAAATCTTTCCCCTACCCCCCTAAAGTGGGATACTGTGAAAAATGAAGATTTGAGTAAAAGATAAAATATTATTCCTTATCATTCAAACTCGACTTGGTAGCGTTCAGCTGGTATCAATTCTGATTTTAGCGGTATTTTTGGCATTATTAAGCTCGTATTCGCTACTATAATCAGATATGGTACCTCCAATTTTGAAGAATTTGACTGAAAAATCAATTTTGGCATGAAAATCGACATAAATTGGCCTTTTCATCGTCCTAATTGTACCTAAAATGCATACTTTATTTATGTCCATTGAATGTTCTAAACATTTGATCTATTTAATATGGTGTATGGACAAGAAATGCCGTTTGGTATGACAATTCAGAGAGTGTAAAATTAAAAAAAATATCTCTGACTTTTGTCGATTTCAGACTATTGTCCTTGGTATTCACAAGACCATATCTCTGCAAATAATCATTCGATTTGCATGAAGTAAGTGTTTTTAAGCTTGTTATGAAAATGACAACACAAACTCCTCATTTAAGAAACATCTGAACATGTTTTCTCCTCTTTATAAGAGATGCGTGCAGTAATTAGGACTCGCTCAGATTCGTACCTAGGGACACTTTTCCGATAACAATTGGCAAAATAAGCTCAGAAATAAGTTTTCCATAGTTTATTACATAGGTTTTGAGCGTTTTAGTCCAATTTTGTCTATAAAAGCCGTAATTTTGAGTTTCATTTTTTTTTCTTGTTTAAAATGACGTATTGGTGAAGTGTTTGCAGTTGAACTATGTCTTTTTGGTATCAACATGTAGGGTTGCATGTTTGCAACATGTTTTCATGAATTAAATTTGCATGACAACAGCTTTGGTAGGCATGAAACCACTAAATCTTTCCCCTACCCCCCTAAAGTAGGATACTGTGAAAAATGAAGATTTGTGTAAAAGATAAAATATTATTCCTTATCATTCAAACTCGACTTGGTAGCGTTCAGCTAGTATCAATTCTGATTTTAGCGGTATTTTTGGCATTATTAAGCTCGTATTCGCTACTATAATCAGATATGGTACCTCCAATTTTGAAGAATTTGACTGAAAAATCAATTTTGGCATGAAAATCGACATAAATTGGCCTTTTCATCGTCCTAATTGTACCTAAAATGCATACTTTATTTATGTCCATTGAATGTTCTAAACATTTGATCTATTTAATATGGTGTATGGACAAGAAATGCCGTTTGGTATGACAATTCAGAGAGTGTAAAATTAAAAAAAATATCTCTGACTTTTGTCGATTTCAGACTATTGTCCTTGGTATTCACAAGACCATATCTCTGCAAATAATCATTCGATTTGCATGAAGTAAGTGTTTTTTAGCTTGTTATGAAAATGACAACACAAACTCCTCATTTAAGAAACATCTGAACATGTTTTCTCCTCTTATAAGAGATGCGTGCAGTAATTAGGACTCGCTCAGATTCGTACCTAGGGACACTTTTCCGATAACAATTGGTAAAATAAGCTCAGAAATAAGTTTTCCATAGTTTATTACATAGGTTTTGAGCGTTTTAGTCCAATTTTGTCTATAAAAGCCGTAATTTTGAGTTTCATTTTTTTTTCTTGTTTAAAATGACGTATTGGTGAAGTGTTTGCAGTTGAACTATGTCTTTTTGGTATCAACATGTAGGGTTGCATGTTTGCAACATGTTTTCATGAATTAAATTTGCATGACAACAGCTTTGGTAGGCATGAAACCACTAAATCTTTCCCCTACCCCCCTAAAGTAGGATACTGTGAAAAATGAAGATTTGTGTAAAAGATAAAATATTATTCCTTATCATTCAAACTCGACTTGGTAGCGTTCAGCTAGTATCAATTCTGATTTTAGCGGTATTTTTGGCATTATTAAGCTCGTATTCGCTACTATAATCAGATATGGTACCTTCCAATTTTGAAGAATTTGACTGAAAAATCAATTTTGGCATGAAAATCGACATAAATTGGCCTTTTCATCGTCCTAATTGTACCTAAAATGCATACTTTATTTATGTCCATTGAATGTTCTAAACATTTGATCTATTTAATATGGTGTATGGACAAGAAATGCCGTTTGGTATGACAATTCAGAGAGTGTAAAATTAAAAAAAATATCTCTGACTTTTGTCGATTTCAGACTATTGTCCTTGGTATTCACAAGACCATATCTCTGCAAATAATCATTCGATTTGCATGAAGTAGTGTTTTTTAAGCTTGTTATGAAAATGACAACACAAACTCCTCATTTAAGAAACATCTGAACATGTTTTCTCCTCTTTATAAGAGATGCGTGCAGTAATTAGGACTCGCTCAGATTCGTACCTAGGGACACTTTTCCGATAACAATTGGCAAAATAAGCTCAGAAATAAGTTTTCCATAGTTTATTACATAGGTTTTGAGCGTTTTAGTCCAATTTTGTCTATAAAAGCCGTAATTTTGAGTTTCATTTTTTTTTCTTGTTTAAAATGACGTATTGGTGAAGTGTTTGCAGTTGAACTATGTCTTTTTGGTATCAACATGTAGGGTTGCATGTTTGCAACATGTTTTCATGAATTAAATTTGCATGACAACAGCTTTGGTAGGCATGAAACCACTAAATCTTTCCCCTACCCCCCCTAAAGTAGGATACTGTGAAAAATGAAGATTTGTGTAAAAGATAAAATATTATTCCTTATCATTCAAACTCGACTTGGTAGCGTTCAGCTAGTATCAATTCTGATTTTAGCGGTATTTTTTGGCATTATTAAGCTCGTATTCGCTACTATAATCAGATATGGTACCTCCAATTTTTGAAGAATTTGACTGAAAAATCAATTTTGGCATGAAAATCGACATAAATTGGCCTTTTCATCGTCCTAATTGTACCTAAAATGCATACTTTATTTATGTCCATTGAATGTTCTAAACATTTGATCTATTTAATATGGTGTATGGACAAGAAATGCCGTTTGGTATGACAATTCAGAGAGTGTAAAATTAAAAAAAAATATCTCTGACTTTTGTCGATTTCAGACTATTGTCCCTTGGTATTCACAAGACCATATCTCTGCAAATAATCATTCGATTTGCATGAAGTAAGTGTTTTTAAGCTTGTTATGAAAATGACAACACAAACTCCTCATTAAGAAACATCTGAACATGTTTTCTCCTGAAACGCTAACCAGAAATATGCAACAGAGTTGCGTTAATTTGTTTGTTTATTAAACGAAAACATTGCACAGCAAGGTCACATAATTCGTATTTTCCGTAAAAATAGCGGAGAATAAGGTCTGTGGCATGTAACAGTCGCACGTCGTGGAGAACTTTCTTTACGTCGTGTGAAACGTACGATTTATACCGATTACGACGTGCGAAACGTACATCTACAACGATAGCAGACGCTTCAAAATTGAAGCGCTTCAGAGTCCCAGAAATACTCAAAAACATATAGAAAACTCCTGGGTACTCGCAATCCTTCATAACAATGTAAGCATTCTTCAAAATTCATTATTTCTGTTAACAATGGAACGCCGGTAAGTTACTTTTGGCTTTCAAATGTTAATCACATCTGCGTGACTTCACCGTGAGACAGGAAGCTGGTCAAAAATGAGACCGGAAGTTTCAAAATGGCGTCGTCCGCCATCTTGGAGACAAAATTCAAGTTTGACGCACTACGAAAATGAAAATTAGTATCGTCAGTCAGTGAGTATTTAACATATTCATTCCCATGCATACATGTACATACGTGTAACCTAGAGTCGGGCTTCGACCGTGACTTCGGCAGGTCGAGCTTTGCCCGTATAAACGTTAGAATTACACACACACACACACACACACACACACACATCACAAACAACACATTCAAATTCTTCATAAAATACGAATATCAAATAAATAAGTTTACGTTAAAGACACGTTCATAGTGCATATGGTAGCGTGACTTTTAGGATATAAAAAATGTGAACCCGGAGCCCCCGGTATAACAAGCAATGTTATATACCAAAATGTTCGTCATGGTTTGGTTTGCCGTAACTGCCGGCAAAGATTGGCATACATGGTGGCGTTCCGAGATATTCAAGATGGTACCCAAGATGGCCGCCAAATAAGTAATTAATAGTACCCATATAGTACAATGAAATATATATGTACGCCTGTTAGAACTTCAAATGTAAAAAATACCGTAAATGTATAAAATGTGTCAAAATGTAAACAAGTATAACGCTAAATATAAAAAAATGACACAAATTAAAAAAAGAAATTATCAAAAATGTAAAATCTGGTCACCCTAAATGTAAAACAAAAAAGCTCTAAATGCTAAACAAAATCTTTACCCACAAAATAATTAATGTAAAAATGTGAAAGCGACAAATGTAAAACCTTTCTTTTTTAGTATGAACTGTAAGAGTAAAGACTATATGGATGGCATGATTCACATGTTGGTGTGTAAAGTACATATAATGTATTAAAGACAGTTACCGTTATCCGTGACAGTAAGAAACCGTGAAACATTAATCAGCTTAAAACCCGTCTAAATGTCAGAGTCAAACCATCATCTCATTTTCACACTTAAAACAGAAATGCTCAAATCCTACATACAGACTTAGATTAGAATGCAGCTCGCATAATGAACAGTCCTCTATGAACATGTGGCACGCCAGAAAAAAAGCAATCGTTTTCCAATAATGTGTCCAAACTTAATGGAACAAAGACGAACTATCAAACTTACCATGTCCACGGTCTCAGCACCGGTGTTGAATTGTATGTGCATAGGGTACACTGGTGTTGAATTGTATCTCCATGTATTTTCATGATTTTTTTTGTTCTTTTTTACTATTTATTTCTCCTCGTTTCCCTCATAACAGCATAAATAAAAAACTAGAATATTACTTCTTAACAATTTCATTATTTTATGCTCAGCTACCATTCTGGCTGATTTTTTTCTCTTGATTATTGTTTCCTGCTTTAATTTCTTACTTTTCATGATTAAATATTTATGTTACTTAGCCATATCAAACTGTGACTTCTCTGAAAGGATATGAATTTATACAAGCTTTGATAAGCTTGTTTTTAGATCCTTTCTATTATAATTTGTATATAATACATTTTGTGAACATTACGAAATAAATACTGTTTAAAGCAAAGACAGCTATAAGTAGTAATTAAAATAAATAGACGAATAGATGGTCGAAGTAGCCATAGTTTACAGACTACTATTATTTAATTTCCTAAAAGTGTCGATTCTTACGGATGTCGAGAGGTATACAGTACTGGTTCTACTCAGGGAAAATGGGGTGGTCTGCTTCTACCAATAAAAAATCTTCATATATGGCCTAACATGTGTTAAATATGACGTAAAACACCATTCAAACACATATTATTTCATTTCCATAGTCAATATTTATATTAAAATTTGCATGGCTTGTGTACAAAACATCTTGGGATTTCCTTGGAATATATATGGAATTAAGTGTGCAGTATATGCAATATATAGCGGAAATACGCACCCTGCGTTTCTTTTTCCTTTCAGTATATTTTACATGTTTTGTGTAACATATACAGGTAAACTTTTATTAAGCTAAAAATGTTTTTAATGAAACTAAGGTGAAAATAGAGGTCAAAAGAGGCAAACATAACCGTAAAGAGCCATACCATACTAGTTTACTATATTTTTTAATTTTATGTTGAAACGATGTTATAAAGTTCTAACATTAAGCGTACAACTAAAGAACTGTAATGTTCAATAATAAACTTTTATGTCAAGACACCCTTATAAAGCGCTGACAGTTTTCAACAGAATATAGAATATAAGGTAAATATAGGAAACGTTAACAAAGGGTAAAATAATTGTAAGTTTTTTTTAATTCTGTGATGAGTACTTATACAGGGAGATTTTCACACAGCAGAGTGTGTGGTATGTTATAACCGTCTTGTGCATGAGTTTACTTATCTGAGTTTACTTAATTGGTAGATGGACATCACCCAGGAAGTTTCTTTTGGCGAAATACACTCAGCTGAGCATAGTCTAACTATAAAACAGTTTCCATCTATAGCCTGCAATATTTGTTTGTATTTTGTTTGTTTGGTGTTTTATAGTATCTCATTTTAAACACATGTAAGGTTAAACATGACAGTCGATTTCTTTGTGGTGGAGTCAGACCACCCACATTTCCTGGGTAGAACCAGTACTGTATACATCCCGCCATCCGTAAGAATCGACACTTCCTCACTTACAAGTCGAGCTCCCAGTATGATTTGAACCGGCAGCGGTGAGAGGCGAGAAGGTTTACAACTCAACGTCGTTAACCCCTCAGCCATGGACACGCTATAGCCTGCACGATAGTAACATATGCTCAGCACGGTTTACGAGCCAAACGATATTGCGAGACTGGGCACATAACCACTGGACAGAATATTACTAACATCCAACGGCCAGGTAGACATAATACTCGTGGACTTTAATAAGGCGTTCGACAAATCCCCACACAACTGGATCTTGTATAAGCTCATCTTCTACGGAGTCAGGTGTCAAACACTTTGATGGATGCAGTCCTTTCTTCAGAACAATTCTTACGGATGGCTGGTGGTGTACGGTACTGGTTCTACCCAGGAAAAGTGGATGGTCTGCCTCCATATCAAAAAATCGACAGTCATATATAAGCTTACTTGTGTTGAAAACGACGTAAAACACCATACAAACAAACATATCTTCAGAACAAAAAACAACTTGTCTTCCTTGAAGGTAACACGTCCACTCAAACTAATGTTTTGTCAGGAGTGCCACAAAGGTCTATCATTGACCCATTCCTTTTTCTTGCTTTCATCAATATTCTCTCAGAAGTAACCTCTTCATGTGACTCGCGACTCTTTGCAGACGAGTGTCTCCTTTACAGACCCATCCAAAATAACAACGACTCTGACCTTCTGCAGAGAAACCTATCAGTCCTGGAATGAGGACTGACCTATGGAGCAACACCCCAGGAAGTGCAGAGTCATGAGCGTAACAGCAAATGCATGCTGCACACCAATTACAACCTACATGGGCACACTCGTGTTGTAGTGGACGGCGACAACAATCTGGGCGTAACCATCAGTAAAGACCTATCATGGAAGTAACACATCCACAATATAGTCAAAAAGGCTCACAAGACCATGGGCTTCATTTAGTACAACCTAAATGACGGTACCAGACCCATAAAGGCAGCTGAAAACACGATGGTTCGCTTTAGTCTTGAAATTGCATCAACGGTCTGGGACTCACACATATCCAGTGACACCCACAATCTCGAACAGGTTCAACGGAGAGCTGCATGTTTTGTTCAGAGAAACTACATTGAGTGCACACCAGCCTGAAATGGTAAAATACCTCCGCTGGAATACCCCACCCCCAGCATTTGTGCTACATCAGTCGCCTGATTATGCTATTCAAGATCATCCACGGGGTAGTTGACATCAGCCAAGATGTAATCCAACAACGCGAAAGCCGAACAAGGGACACATGTTTATTTCTAAGGATTATAGTCCCTCCACCTACGAAAGGCGTCCTACCCGACGATTATAGGCACAATGTCTGGACTTTTATCTGTGTTGTTGTGTGATGTAATGATATGTCTACTTGAAGCAGCGAACTCAATGGTTTCTTTATAGTGCTGCCACACTGGAATACCACGCCGTAGTAGACATACCCCAACCACCCAGTCACATTATTCTGACACTGGTCAATCAGTCGTAGCACTACCCATTATTTGCTCGTCAGGCAAGGGTTACAAGTGACTACTCCATTTTTAAAGTATTTCGTATGACGCGGTCATGGGACTCGAACCCACGATCTCCCGAATGCAAGACAGACGCTTTAACCACTACACCACAATGCTTCATATACCACCTTCATAGATCATTAGCTTTCAGGGGCATCTACAAGTGTTCTTTTTACAGCGGTAAACCGGCATTATTATGGACTGGAACCGGCATTATTAGGGACTGGAACCTATTGCCTACTCCCAGACCATTGAGGACTTCAGGGCCAAACTCGGTAACCCGTTGGCTCCCTTCCTTTCTAATTAGCTTCATACCAGTTTAAACAGTTGTATTGTACATTGCGACATTGGAGGCCGATTGTTTTACAGGCATGTGTCAGTTTTATCCAGGACTAAATAAATTCTAAAAAAAAATCATCTTTGTTTTAGGCGAAGAAGAAGAGTACAAATGCTTCAACCATCGCCAGGTCTAAAACAAACCTATCTACAGACGGATCTTGTGTTTTTTTACATGTATATAATTATCAAACGGTCTGAATTTGCAAACTCGTCAACAACGTGGTGAAAATGGGTTTGCAACGGTACCAGACACCATTCAGTACAATATAGTCTTTGCGGACTGGAAGAGGGTGCTGACCAACATCAAACGTAAAAGTGAAAAAACAAAGTTGTACGAACAAATATCTGAGAACTGTCATGAACTGCTCAGAGATGGCCTAGTACTTCTAGTTCTGCTGGAATGTTAGAGAGGGTTCGACGGGCATCCTATTATGTGCCATTTGCCGACGCTCTCATGCCCAATCATGAAGAAACTTACAGTAGGATGGATTCTCTTTCATCTTGCACATACATTATCCTTTGGAGTTAGAAAAGCAGCTGTTGTCAGCCCAGACACAGATATCTTTGTCCTACTTGTTTAACGTTTTAGCAAACTCAACGTAGAAAGTTTGTACTTTAAAACTGGTAGGAAAGGCATGCATTCTGATTATATAAGATTCATGTTGATTGTTTAACTTTTCTTCGTTATTCCACCATTGCTTTGAATATATTGCTAATGAAATATAATTATCAGTTAGTAATATACAAAAAACAATTTGCCTTATACTATAATTATAATTAATATTAATGATTAAACAAATGCAATTTTTATAAAGAAAACTAACCGGACGAAGTGAGTTTGACTAAACTCGATTGTCCCTTTAAGGTGGACTCGTCGTCACTTTCATTTGATTTAAACAAATTGTATTGCCATATATGTACAAGTACAATGCAATCGGGTCGGACCACAGGTGCTACCCACATTAGTTACGACCCTTCCCTACAATGGAGTTTTAACAAATATAATGAATGGACTCGCCACTTTCATCTTCCATAGATGAACTAACATCTTCTTCCTTTATGCATATAGAAGATCCTTCTTCAAATGAAACCTCCATCACACTCTTAAGCCTAATAGTAGCTACGATTCCCTCCATTAGATTTAAGAAATAAAATATTTCCAGCGGGTTTATATTGTCCCAGATCAATACCTGGTGGGTGGGCCTTGAAGTTCATCGATACCAAGGGCCGCAGCCCGCGGTTTCGATGGGTTTCAAGTCCCAAATACCAGGTTTTGATCTCGTACAATATAAACCCGCTGGAAATATTTTATTTCTTATCTAACATGGAGTTTTATGTATCATGAAACATATTGTGTCAAGAGACTGCACAAAATACAAACAAATTCTCACAACTTCCATTTTTTGCCTATCTATCAACATCAAACGAGAAGAATATACATCTTCATCCAATTTAAATGTGTTGTTGGAACGTAGCGTTGCTTAAAATAACGCATTTCATTGCGTGGTGTTGCGTTGTGGTTTTGCATCTGAGGTTTAAATAGCGTTTAAAATGACGTTTTAAGGCTTGACGTACATGACGTCAGAGGTTTATATAGCTTTTTTTTCAGACCACACCAATAACCAATCTACATTGAGTATTTTAATAAACCATGTTAGATTAAAAGAATCTATCATGGGTATCCGGTGAAGACCCGAGGTATAAGTGTTTTTTATCGGAACCGAGGCTCCGTCGAGGCTCCGTCGAGGTTCCGATTAAAACAATTATACCGAGGGTTAGAATATAAGAATATTTCATGGGTATCCGGTGAAGATAGGGAATTCCAACCCGAGGTGTAAGTGTTTTTATCGGAACCGAGGCTCGGCTCCGATAAAAACACTTACACCTCGGGTTGGAATTCCCTATCTGAACCGAATACCCATGATATATTCTTTTTCTTGCATCTTTTTCTTGCATATCAGAGACATGGTGTGCGTTGACGCCGCCAGCTAATAACGTTTTGCATGTTTTCCTGCTTACCGGATGTTGGCGCGCGTGAATTTTATCTCGACCCTAGGGTGAGATGGAAATATCTAGCGCCGGTAAAATGACGGATATCCTTGTCCGGTATGCACTTTTTGAAAATTAGATATTGCAAGATTTGAAATAATGCATGAAAACAATTTAGTTTTAGTCGGGACTATTTTACTACAAAGACAATACGTACTCCTCAATCGAAACGCATATGTAAACATTTCAAACCGAAGCTCGATAGCAGAACATTACTAAAAGAAATCAACTCAGGGAAATAAACATTGAAATTATTTAATATAGGTCTATATTTTATCTTTGCCAAAGAATTTAATATAAACATCGTCATAACCTTTTTGAATAATCACGTGACCTAACCGTCCGCCCTACTTCTTTTGACTTTGACAGAGTCAAATGAGGAACGAGTGTACTCTGGGTAGAGATTGACATTCTACGTTCTCACACATTTTAACAATTCGACCAAAATGTGTTTTACTTGCGATATTTTTAATAAAATTTAGAATGTTTTATACCAAAACTCGATAGCATTTAGTATAGTTTAACCAGGATTTCCGTATCACTTCCGTATATGTTGATTTATTAAATGAATTCAGTTAAAACATGTAACCATATGAACAGTAGGGCCTACTACGAGTACGCTAAAAACATAAAATAATTCACCATCTCACTTTTGACTTATATTTGGCCTTGACAGCTATGGTGTTGGTTGGTATTGTTTGTATCTTATTGAAAGGGATAAATGATTGACAATTGGCGTCATGCTAATTATCAATGCAATGAGGGTAGCAGTCATCGCCTATAGATATAGATATGTTAAATTTATTTGTACAATCATTTCAAGTAAACTGTTCAGTTTATTTGGATTATAAATGGATTCTGTGAAACGAGATCTACAAACAAACAGATGCCTCCGCAGTGTTGAAGATCTACCACGAGTTAACACGATGCATTCTGTCCTTTTTACCCGACTAAAATACCGGGTAAAGGACCTTGATCTGGTTTAATTCCATCTGACCCCACACAATGGAGACACGTAAATACGTTACTAGGATCCCATTCCATCTTTATTCTTAAAAGTCTGTCATAATGGCCTCCCCAGTATGCTACTTTCCAGTCCGGGAGGTAGGCAGACGGCTCGTTGTAGTAGGTTCCTTTCCCAAATGTTAACAATTTGGCGGTCAGCTTTTCAGCATAGGCCACGTGTTTGTCTTCGTCTAGAATACTGTCCCATCCTACGCCACACGTGAGTGACACGACACCGGTACGGAACGAAGGGTTTACAGCTGTACTGTCAGGGGCCGTGTTCGCCATGTTACCTAGAAACGAGACATACTCGACATTACAAGAGAACGTTCACAAATTGACCGGAAAACAATTTAAAATAAAAAATAAATATCTAAAATATCTACGTAAAATCTGAAATGTTGAACCGCTTTTCAAAACTGAACATTTTGGTAAGAAACAACATTTAATCGGAGATACTTTATTGTCTGCAAAACAAAACTATTCGCTAAAATTCGGTTGAATAAGAGTAGTAATTAAGGATTTTGTGTTACATGTAACAGACAGAGTCTGGTCTCAATGAGTTGGTTATTTAAACACCGAGATGGGCGTAACCTCGTCCATTGGATAAAATAACCAACGAGCTGAGACAGCCTCCATCTATTTTGTATATTGTTCCATTGTTCCTGCTTATGATATAATTTTCATAAACCTGAAGGCCTAAGCCTAAACCGTGCAATAACTGTCGGTATATTTCAGCCGTGCTATAACTGACCGATTTGGCAGTTATACCATGGTGTACCCAATGACACTTCTTGCACATGCGTAGTTGGATAAATGGCTAAGGTACAAAACATTTGTAACATATCTTTCTCGTATATACGATTTATACTGCATTCTCGGGCCTATGGCCCTCGAGAAGTAGTATAAATCGCATATACTCGAAAAATAATACTATAAATATGACTTATTGGAAGCTAGAGTATGGTAGAGCGCCGCCTTATGTTTATCCTTAATTAAACGATTTAATGCTAGAGCATATATACATTCATCAAAATCTTTTTCACCGACCATACTACAAGCACATTTAAACAACTCTTACGTATTGAAACTGAATTATCCTGTTTGGTTTACTTCGAAGAGTTACCGTTTTGAGATACAGTTAATACGGTGGTGTGTGTGCGTGCGTGCGTACGTGCGTGCGTGCGTGCGTGTATGTGCTGTATCAGTTGTATTTTCTAGTTTCTATTAAAAAATAACATTTAAGAATTTTGAGGGGGAGATGATCTTTTTATCCTGTTCGCATATAAATTCCTAAAATATCTGCTTTTATATCTTCATTTCTTTTAGTTAAATTGTATTTAAAAACAAAATAGTTAATATAATGTATAAATTATAATAAAACATAACATAAAATATTATAACATAACATAGCATAGCCAATTATGAAATAACATATCATAACCAATACAGGACTGTTGGGATTGGGGAAGTATTTCTTACATTCTTGCGCGTAAGAATTTTCTTTCAGACATTATAGGTTAACTGTAGATGTATTACCTTATTACATGAACATACGTTATACGGTTGATTAGTTACCTCCAGTCGTACAAAGTGGGCCAATTAGTTACCGCCAATCGTACAAAATCTACCAATTAGTTACCTCCAATCGTACAAAGTTTGCCAAATAGTTACCTCCAATTGTACAAAGTCGGCCAATTAGCTACCTCCAATCGTACAAAGTCGGCCAATTAGTTACCGCCAATCGTACAAAGTCGGCCAATTAGTTATCGCCAATCGTACAAAGTCGGCTAATTAGTTACCTCCAATCGTACAAAGTCGGCCATTTAATAACCTTTAATCGTACAAAGTCGGCCAATTAGTTACCTCCAATCGTACAAAGTCGGCCAATTAGTTAATCGTACAAAGTCGGCCAATCCAGTCATTCTGCTAGAACATGTCTGTCAAGATGTAAGCTTGAATTAACCTTGTTTGCATTAATTCCTATAGCTCTTGATTTTTAAAACGGGATCTTCCTTGAGGTAACACTATTTTGACTGGATACAAGTTGAGCCCAGTTTAACTATAAACTTATTTCATATGTTTCTGAGCTATACAGATTGAAATATTATATACAATTTTCCTCAGGCTACCTGCCTTATGATTTGTAAACTAAACACAATTGTTCGAAACAATGATTTTTTGAAATTATATGATTATGATCAGCAGCACAAATCAGTTTGAAGCATACAATGAATGATTCCAAACTTTGATCTCGAATAATGATTCTCAAATAACCACAATGGTTTCAACCATAATCACCACAAATTGTGATTAGTCTATATATCAAGATATTGTTTGAGCACAATCTGTCTCAAACTATGTTTCAAACACTATTTGAAACAACGTCTTCTTCTAAGCTTGAAACTCAACCTAGTTTCTCCAAGGATACTGGTGTACGCTTCGCTTCTCACACAAGCGAACAAAGACTGACTGAAACCATGTGTCCGGAAAATCCTGGAATTCACATTACCCTTTCTCTCTTACGCAGTTAAGCTAAATTGAGAGCATTGGCAAGATCCGAACGGTTCCAGTCAATCTCGTTTAAACTTGCGCTTAAAGAAACTAACCTTAAGCGGACAGACAATATCATGGCCCAAGTCGTGATTCATATAGCAAACTGAACGCAAATTTCCTCTCTTTATCTAGATCTTGTTTAACTTTCCAATGCTCACCTAATTTTGCATAATTGAAATTTATTCTCGTTTATACAATCATTAAAACTAGTTTGAAACACATATTATTGTTTAAATCATCCCAAATAATATCTCTTCTTAATACTTACTATAATTAATTTAATTAACGTTTGTCATGAATTACCTCCGTTTACAACGTTATAAATACGTTATGGTCAAAATGTTATGAAAACGACAGATTATTCTGACATTGTCTCGTATGTTTTTCGACGGATAACTTGACATTGAAAGTCTAACCCTCAATGACATAGAAAATAGTGCGCTGTTGCTTTATAAACAATATGAATTACCACTGAAGTGAACCAAAGGGGAAAGTGTGGCCGGTGCAGGACTCCAACCCGGGACCCCTCGCTTACAGGGCGAGTGCTCTACCAGCTGAGGTAACCATGCCACAGAGTATCCAGTATTACCGCACTCCTCCCCTTTTTAACGTTTTTAAGAGCTAGCCCAACTGTTCCGGTTTCCCAAACCCCCGGTGCCGCTAACCCGCGTTCACCGAATTATCCTCGTCGCCAATGAAGTAAACCACATGTTTTGATGTATGATTTGCGTGTATGCTTGTTATTACAACACAGATGACGGTTATATCAGCGCTTTCATGTCAATATACACAAGATAGAACAATAGGCTAAATGACATTGCAAAACGTTGATGGTTATATTGACTTTGAGAATGCATTTTGCCTTTTTTCTTGGCATTCGCAACATCGCGATCACTTCTTTGAAGCCTATCTCTAATGTATCTATCAGGAATTCATATTGCTATATACATTCGAGATAAGATTTCATGAATTAATCAAGACGTTGCGATTGTAGTTACCTCCAATTAGTGCTCCTGTGCAGCCGAAAGACCCTAGGTCGCTTGGACCGACCACCGTGTCGAATATGAATGTGTAGAACTCGTCCGTGAAACTGTCAGGTTGCATGAAGACATTAGCGATATAAGTATAGTAGTAAATCGGATCATTGACATTTTTTTCATAGTCCAGAAACGAGGAAACATTAGTGAACTTGCAGTGTGCTTTTATCTGAGGCATAAATGGATCAATTGAATGGAAAGAAGGCGAGCCCCACTCTCCAAAATGATTCAAAGAAAAGAACAAAGAGCCATTTCCGTGTGTAGTTGGCTCATTATAAGAACTAAATATTTGATACCCGCCCCATTCCGGTGCCAGACTGTTGCCTAGGATGGTATTGAATTGTTTCATGAATTCGACTCCGACGTTGTTGCCTGAACTGTCAAACATCGGGATGAAACAACCCAGTGTGACCATCTTCGAGTCAAAGTGGAGTTTGTATGTGAAAGTGGTCACGATTCCGTACGTGGAACCGCCCCCTCCACGGACAGCCCAGAAAAGATCGTTGTTTTTAGACACATGCTGGATACCAGTTTCTGGGTCTACTGTAGTTGTACCATCTTCATTGGCGTACGCTATGCTGCCATTGGCTGTCACCATCTCTACCTCCAAAAGATTGTCTACTGCCAAGCCGAACTTTCTGCAGATCGGAGCGTGTCCTCCCCCAAGTGTATAGCCTCCCATTGATACTGTTTGGGCGGAGCCACCAACAATGGCGCGCCCCACTTTATGTGCCTGGAATCGGAAATAATATGATAGAATAACATTTCTTGCATTCCAAATAAGGCTGTCCACGTTTTACAAGGGGGATGGCAAGTATTTTCTTGCATACCGGACAAGGATATCCGTCATTTTACCGAGGCTAGATTATAAGAATCTTTCATGGGTATCCGGTGAAGATAGGGAATTCCAACTCGAGGTATAAGTGTTTTTATCCGTACCGAGGCTCTGCCGAGGTTCCGATTAAAACACTTATACCGAGGGTTGGAATTCCCTATCTGAACCGAATATCCATGATAGATTCTTTTTATTGCATATGAGAGACATGATGTGCGTTGACGCCGCCAGCTACTAACGTTTTGCATGTTTTCCTGCATACCGGATGTTGGCGCGCGTGAATTTTATCTCGACCCTAGGGTGAGATGGAAATATCTAGCCCCGGTAAAATGTCGGGTATCCTCGTCCGGTAATGCAAGAAATTTTCATCTCACCCTAAGATCGAGATAAAATTCACGCGCGCCAACATCTGGTATGCAGGAAAACATGCAAAACGTAAGTAGCTGGCGGCGTCAACGCACACCATGTCTCTGATATGCAAGAAAAAGATTCTATCATGGGTATACGGTTCAGATAGGGAATTCTCTATCTTCACCGGATACCCATGAAAGATTCGTATAATCTAACCGGATATGTATAGAGCACAACTCCCAGGTTTAATATCATACTTAACCCATCCCCATAAAACGTCACAATCAAATATTTCATGAACAGAATAAGGCGGTGGTAGATCGTCCGCCCCATATGCGGGAGATCGTGGGGTCAAATCCCAGTCGGGTCGTACCAACGACTTCATAGCAGTCCTTGTTTATCGTTCAGTGTATAAATGGTAGTTCTAGGACTGGTTAGCCCGGTATCAGTATACTGCGACTGAGTGTGGTATCAGTTGTGGTATTCCAGAGAGGCAGCACTATAAAGTTCAGCATTGAGCTTACTGCTAGAAGCAGATACCGTCGTAATATGACGGGAAGATTGTTAAAAGCGAAGTTAAACCCCACAAATACACAGCTGAACAAGATACCTTGTCGAAGAGTGTTGCTACACGTTAAGTTTAAGAAATAGATAATCGTTTGTAACGACCTATCGTGGTGAAGACCACTTTTGCCGTTTTTGTTTATCTAAATTTAAGTAATTTCTCAAGACCGTAGAAGGATTTGTGTTTTTATTGCAATTGAAAGTCTAACCCTCAATGACATAGAAGGATCTGAGTTGTTGCTGCGATTGCAACCAAACCGTCAAGGTCATAGAAGGAGTTCAGGTTTTTGTTGCAGCTGAAAGCCTAACCGTCAATGCCATAGTATTTGAGTTTTTGTTGCAACTAAAAGCCTAACCGTCAATGCCTTAGTATTGGAGTTTTTGTTGCAACTGAAAGGCTACCGTCAATGCCATAGTATTTGAGTTTTTGTTGCAACTGAAAGGCTACCGGCAATGTCATAGTATTGGAGTTTTTGTTACAAATGAAAGGCTACCGTCAATGCCATAGTATTTGAGTTTTTGTTGCAACTGAAAGGCTACCGGCAATGCCATAGTATTGGAGTTCTTGTGGCAACTGAAAGGCTACCGTCAATGCCATAGTATTGGAGTTTTTGTTGCAACTGAAAGGCTACCGTAAATGCCATAGTTTTGGAGTTTTTGTTGCAACTGAAAGGCTACCGTCAATGCCATAGTATTGGAGTTTTTGTTGCAACTGAAAGTCTACCGTCAATGCCATAGTATTGGAGTTTTTGTTGCAACTGAAAGGCTACCGTCAATGCCATAGTATTGGAGTTTTTGTTGCAACTGAAAGGCTAACCTCAATGCCATAGTATTGGAGTTTTTGTTGCAACTGAAAGCCTACCTTCATGGCTATAGAAGGATTTGAGTTGCTATTGCTAACTCTCAATGCCATAGAATGACTTGAGTTTGTGTTGTAATTGAAAGCCTAAACCTCAATGCCATAGAATGACTTGAGTTTGTGTTGTAATTGAATGCCTAAACCTCAATGCCATAGAATGAATTGAGTTTGTGTTGTAATTGAAAGCCTAAACATCAATGCCATAGAATGACTTGAGTTTGTGTTGTAATTGAAAGCCCAAACCTCAATGCCATAGAATGACTTGAGTTTGTGTTGTAATTGAAAGCCTAAACCTCAATGCCATAGAAGGACTTGAGTTTGTGTTGTAATTGAAAGCCTAAACCTCAATGCCATAGAATGACTTGAGTGTGTGTTGTAATTGAAAGTCTAACCCTCAATACCATAGAAGGACTTGAGTTTGTGTTGTAATTGAACGCCTAACCCTCAAGGCAGTAGAAGGATGTACGCTTTTATTGTAATTGAAAGTCTAACCCTCAATGCCATAGAAGGACTTGAGTTTGTGTTGTAATTGAAAGTATAAACCTCAAGGCAGTAGATGGATGTAAGCTTTTATTGTAATTGAAAGTCTAACCATCAAAGCCATAGGAAGATTTGAGTTTGTGTTGCAATTGAAAGTCTAACCCTCAAAGCCATATGAGGATTTGAGTTTGTGTTGCAATTGAAAGTCTAACCTTCAAGGCCATATGAGGATTTGAGTTTGTGTTGCAATTGAAAGTTTAACTCTCAAGGCCATAGGAGGATTTGAGTTTGTGTTGCAGTTGAAAGTCTAACCCTCAATGCCATAGGAGTATTTGAGTTTGTGTTGCAATTGAATGTCTAACCCTCAATGTCATAGGATGATTTGCGTTTGTGTTGCAATTGAAAGTTTAACCCTCAATGCCATAGGATGATTTGCGTTTGTGTTGCAATTGAAAGGCTAATATAACCCTCAAGGCCATAGGAGGATTTGAGTTTTTATTGCAACTGATAGCCCAACACGTGTACAGACAGGTGACTCCGCGGCAGTGCAGCGAGCATGCCGACTCTAAATACGGAGATCACGGGTTCGAGCATCGCCCGCGCCACTGGGTTTCTTCGATGTATCCTTAGGTTAGACACTCCACTTAGCCTCGTCCGTTCGAGGTAGACGTAAACCGGTCGGTCCCGTGTATCCCCCAAGCATGTTAAATAACCATATAATCTATTCGATTTGTAAGAGCAGTAAGCGGTTCCCAGATTCATATCTCTCTTGTGTGGCTCAAAATAACAAGCTAATGTGTTCGCGGTCATTAAACAACATTTTATTCCTTACACCTACTAGATATTGTAAGGATTAATATAATAGTGATAATATAATTATAAAAAGTTCGTACTCACTGCTTTGATAACAAATGAAAGCTGTCGAACCTGTGTTCGAAACATGTTTAGTTAACTTATTTATTTTGCATCGTTTGCTACGAAATTACAACGATTAGTCACTCTCGATGTCTTACTTTGTAGAACCAGTACAAAGCAAACGCAGATAAAGTGTCTTGCTCAGGGACACAACATACATGGACATGGCGGGGATCGCACCCACGACTTTATGATTAGGAGTCCAACGCTCTCCCACTGGACCACAGCGCTTCACAACCCAACATGTTTGCTCGTACATATCCTGATTATTGTTACTGGATTATAACAACTTGTTGAATTGCTTTTAAACATTACTTATACATACTTGTTTGTGTTGAGTTAAAAACAAACAATATCTAAGACATGAAAAGTATGACCTCACAAGTTCTCAAACAACGCTACCATAAGCCAATGAAATAAACATATTAACAGACAATAATGTTACCTCCTCATAGACTCGTTTCCAAGTGTTTCCGCTCTGTGCTTTTACTTCACCCGCCGGATTTCTATTGGTCGCGTTTAGGTCAAATTGCAAATCTTTCATTTGAGACAGGTTTATTTGCAAGCTTCCATCTGCCGTGGAGCGTCCAATGTAGTCATGTCCGGACGACCGTATCGTTATCTTTATGTTGAACTTCGTTGCAAAATTAACAGCTTTTACGACATCGCTCACAGTGTGAGGTACTATTTGGACATATGGAAATCGCGTGAGCCTTACATTGTACATGAGTGTCAAATTTCTATACTCGTCGTCAAGGGCTGTGTAGTATTTTCCTTCAAGCGAAGCGAAGAAGTCGAGCAAATTTTGGAGAGAAGGCCAGCAGCTACTTCCGGGGTAACAGCGATCGCATTCTAAACTTCCCCCAACAACCGCTACCATAGCAACTGTACACAAAACTAGGTGCTTGATATCCATACTGGCGTTGTTCAAGCTGAAAAATACAATGTTTGACACGGTTTCAATATATGGATATGACGGAGTGAAGATGATATCATCTACTCTCGCGTTCCTATCTGTATATTTAGTATCAAAAATGACCTAGACCAGCTGTTAATTGACGGTTTTGATACTAAATATACAGATAGGAATGAAAGTTAAGGTAAACATGTAAAGGGTGACGGGGGAATATAACGCCTGATAACTAAACGTGTTCGAGTTTGTCTCATATGTTATGATGAAGGACGTGGCATAATTTTCACTCCAGCTCTGAACAATAAATGCGTCTTTAAGAAACACGTTACACTTCAAATTGCATTCCTAAAGAACGCAGAAACAAGCACATATAATCTATGGGATGTTAATGTAATGCTGATAAACGCTGACAAACGCTGATAAACGCATCCGGTTTTAAACGATAAATGCTGAATGCACGATTGAAATAGCCTCTCTGTTTTCTGTAAAATGCATATTTTTTAATTCCTTTTTTAAAAATGCATTCTCTTACCAGCGTTCAGGAAAGGAGTTCACTTTCGTTGATTATCCGAGCCTTCTCTGACCTTACCAGCCCTTTTTACGATTTTGATATTTCATCTGGCTGTGTACGGTCAGAGCGGTTCCTATAGCAAAAACACGGGGATCTCCTCACTCTCGCGGGAGATACCCTCTTGGTTTTAAAGGGAATGTAGCGATACAGTCAAACCATCTTTATTATTTAGGGTTCTGAAAAACTTGAATAAGGGCGATAGAATTATCAAAATCGGATGATAAACAATGAAGATATGATCACTTGAAGGTTCTGTTAAACATATATGGAAGTCGGCCTTTTTGAAAACTGTGACATCACAGTTCTAAATGACCATATATGGAGTATTTATAAATATGAACATTTACTGATTTATTGGAAAAATATGACGCCAACTGTATGAAAAATATGTAAACTTAATCGCAAAAATGCTTTATATGACCAGTAAAGGAGTTTGCATTCATTTGCAGTGATTGTCTTTGCTTTAAAGGGACACACGGCAATCTTGAAGTGTTTGATATGGGTGTCTCGATTTATTTAACCAGTATCATTTTTACTTTT
This sequence comes from Cyrtodaria siliqua, assembly GCA_037043455.1. Lineage (NCBI taxonomy): Eukaryota > Metazoa > Mollusca > Bivalvia > Adapedonta > Hiatellidae > Cyrtodaria > Cyrtodaria siliqua. Next base: position 91,356 of record JAWPHD010006773.1, read on the forward strand.
ACCCTGGTTACATTTAAATCAATAAAATTTGACGAATTCACTATTTCGTCTTATTATACTATACGTTTTAATATATCATTGGTGCAATAATATCAAAAAATAATAATATGCAAAAACAAATTGCTTTCTACTATTCTTATAATTAATATTAATGATTGAACAAATGCAAGTTATGCAGAAAAACTAGCGGGACGCCGTGAGTTAAAAAAATAAAGATTGCCGTGTGTCCCTTTAAATGATATTTATCAATATTCCATATATGGTAATTTGGAATTATGACGTCGTAGTTCTCAAAATGGCGGCTCCCATTTCCATTTTAGAATAACCTTCAAATGGTCATATCTTATTTGTTTATCATCCGATTTTGATAATTCTTTCAGCTTTTCCCAAGTTTTTCATAACTCTCAATAAACGAGTTTATTTGGCTGTGACGCAACATACCCTTTAAGTAAATATATCTAATAAAGCATGCATTGAATTAACATTTCAAGCATCTAAAGCGATTATCAATATATTTATTTACCTATCTGAACCGAAATATTTGTTATATTAATCTTAATAAAGTTGTAACAGTCAACCTTTTCAGACGAAATTAAAAAATATTAAATTTCCAACATTTGTTATTATTCAGGTGAAATGTCACGTGATTGCGACCGGTGCGTCGATAAATATATTCCGAAAAATTCAAACAATTTCAAAATTGCGACCAACATTTCCTTTTCGCACACACAATTCTCTGAACAACATCCAATTGTTTACCTTTAAAGGTTAGACCCTAATTATTCTCCGAGCAGGATATCCAAAAAGCTTTAGGTCATGATGAAAACGAAATCATCATTATGGGTGATACAAATTATAACTTCCTAAAATATTCACCTAAAAGATGGTTAGATTGTCTTGATACATACAATTTTACTCAATTAATACAATCTCCAGCAAGGGTTAATACAAACTCCTCTACCCGTATAGACCATATTTACTCCAATAAACCACATACTATATGTGAAACAAATGTTCCAATATATAGTGCAAGTGACCACTACCCAGTCTGCGCAACAAGACATGCACCCTTTATTAAATCAGGTAATATACATACAGAAATAACTTACAGAGATTTTAAGAAACTTGATACAATGCATTTCAATAATAGTTTAAATGAAACGTTTGATCTTATCAATATAGAAAGTACGACAGATGTAAACTCTGCCATAAGCTCGTGGAATGATGCTATTATTAATGTACTAGATAAACATGCACCTATAAAAACTAAACGAATAAAAAGCAACACACTTCCAAGTTGGTTGACTCCTGAAATAAAAGAATCAAGGAATAAAAGAGATTTCTATCATAAGACAAATGATTTTGTCCAGTATAAACATTGGAGAAATAAAACTAATATTCTCATTGATCAAGCTAAAAAGGATTACTACACCAAAGCCATAGAAGATAACACAAACTCTGGGACCATGTGGAGGTATATCCAATTCTTGCAAAATCGATATGTCACATTATAAACATTAGTATTATGACATGTGTATTCCCAGAAAAATTAAAAAATGCAAGAGAAGTTCCTATATATAAATCAGGTGATGCTGATGATCCCGGTAATTATAGACCAAATTCTATTTTATCCACATTATCAAAAATACTAGAAAGACATATAGCCAACCAGTGTATTGACTATCGTGAAATGTATGGTCTAATTCAAGTTATAGGGGACAGTCATGCTTTATAAAATCTCATTCCTGCCATACAGCATTAACAAAGCTAACAGATATGTTACTGCAAGAATTGAATAATGGACATGTCACTGAACTTGTTTTGATTGATTTCAAAAAGGCATTTGATCTAGTTAACCATGAACTTTGTTGGCTAAACTTAAGTTATAATTTTGATAAATGCACTTTAAAATGGTTCGACTCGTACCTTACAAATCGATACCAGAATATACAAATTTCGACAGAGCTTTAAAAGCCTAATCTTATAAAAACATGGGTACCACAAGGGTCAATTCTTGGACCACTTATATTTATCATGTTTGTCAATGATCTACCACTTTATGTAGAAAATGCAAACACAGACATATTTGCTGATGATGTACGTCTGGTCCTAATCTTGAAATTATAAAAGAAAATAGCCAGCTTAGTCTCAAACAAACAGAACAATGGGCTAAACAAAATAAAATGTTAATAAATGAAATGAAAACAAAATATATGATTATATGTTCATCTCAAAAGTTGTCTAAACTTAATAATGAAGTAAAACAATTATATGTTAACAGCATAGCAATAGAAAATGTACAGACAAAAATTATTAGGGGTATATATTGATAAAAAACTGTCATGGGACGTCCATGTTGATAATCTTTGTACTTTTTTAACAAACAAAACTAATCTTTTGTGCAAAATCAAGAATTTCTCACACATGAAACAAGAATTATGTATTACAATGCATATATACAACCAATTTTGGATTATGGTGACACTATTTGGGGAAATTGCTCTAGCAACAATATTAATAGAATCCAAAAAATCCAAAAGAGAGCTGCTCGGATCATTCTTAATAAGCCATATGATGCATCTTTAAAACCCTTATTTAAAGAGCTAAAATGGTTAAATGTCCATGATCGAATACAATTTTATAAAGCAGTGCAGATTTACAAATGCGTCAATAATCTTGCTCCAGACTATCTTACATCTTTGTTTCAAAAGGTTCATTCCTCTTATAAATGAAGGACTTGTTTAAATGGTGATCTAATCGTCCCGAAACATAGGCTAAGTATATACAAACAATGTATTCGTTATTCTGGTGCTGTCATATGGAACTCGCTCGCACCTCCAACGCGACAAGTCAAACATATCAAAGAATTTAAAAAGAAACATTATTCCTATCTTTTAGGTAATACTAGTTAATTTTAATTTGCTTGCATTTGGTTAAGTACTTTAAAATAACTTTAAAATATTTATATACAGGGATTTTTGATTTAACAACAGGAAACTCTTCAGAATTGTATAATATTGTATATATATAACCATGTGTGTGTGTTACATGTTTCTTCATTTGATGGCCTCAAGGGAGAACAATTGTTGTAAATTGATTGAGTTACCATCATTAAATAAAGCATTTATTATTATTATTATTATTATTATTAGGAGAGTTCGTTCGACTCCAAAATTCCCTCGATGTTCGGGAATATAATTAATATGCAAAATAACAATATGGCGGATATAGTAAATAAAAGTGTACTTCAAAACATAAATGTTTTGTGTCACTACAATCGATAAAGGTGCAGTTTTATCATTGCAACTTGGTATAATAAACATTAATTGATCGATCTGTTAAGCTTAATTATCGTAAAAAAATCGACCCGACGCCGCAAACATCGTTAAAAGTGCACGACTTTTTCGTTTTTAGTAATCCCTCGGTTTTCACTATAGGAGTTCTTCTGACCCTAAAGACATACAAAAAAAAGAAAAAAAAAGAAAAAAGAAAGGCTTTTAGGGTCAGAGAAGGTTCGGATTAATGCGTTGATATAAACGCAACTGGATGCAGGTAAACAAAACGCCGACGAAGTGCAGACGAAAAGCATCTGCCCAGAGAAAACGCCTATTATAAAGAAAATCCCAGTACGAACTTAACACTTATGGATGCAAGAGCTCTAAACTCCCACACAAACCATATTTAATGTGCATAGCAGTGTAAAAACATGCACACGTTTATACAATGTTGCTGTTTGATGGTTACGTGTACAGTAGTACGCGGGTAAGACGCGCAGGAATACATTTTTGGCGTACAGAAGTACTTCTGTAAAAAAAAAAAATTTAAAAAAAAAAAATTACAACAGGACTCAATTGTATGATGTGTTGTTAACGTCATTTATCTAAGATAAAACTTTAATTATATTATCACGTTGATAAACATTTAACGAGTCCATGTTCAACTTCAACTATCATGTTTTATTTGTATGAGGTAATTCTAAATTTCTTAAAGTCTCTGTTAAGAAGAAATAATGAATAAGTATCTGTTCTTACCAGTTCGTTAACGTCCAAAATCGTCACTGGATATCTTCAGGTCCTTGCTCTCTATGCCCCTTTTATAAGGTCATTCCCGGCTATTTTGCAATACAACCGTTAAATGCGTCGCATTATCTTTTTTTCCAGCTCGTCTGTCCGTCGTGGCTTACATTAGGTTTTATAAAAACGTCTTCTTCTCATAAACAGCTGGGCTAATTTTGATCAATGTTCACAATCATGATGATACATGGATCAATACTTGTTATTCTTTTACAAATTAGGTCACCGTGTCATCAAAGATGGCTGCTGTTTTTAATATAGTCCAAACATTAAACAATCTTCCTCTCAAAAACCTCTGAAAATATTTCGATGATCGCTAGATTCCAGACTATCAAATATGTATGAACTAATTCACCGATGCCAAACTTGGCACTGTCCACTCTAAAGCTCTGAGTTTGTATATTGAGTGTAATATATGAAATCCATACACAGCATTAGTTTATTTTCATATACTGCATGGGCAATGCTGACCAACCTTCACAATGATGACATAACTAAGTTACCATCCAACCTGACAGTTGTAACTTAAATAAACCAAACCTTTTAAAATATGTTCTTAAACCTCTAAACAGATATAATTTAGAGATGATCGTTAACTAACTATCACAGTGTGTACAAATGAAGTTGACAAACATAGCCTCACCGTGGAGGTCTAACGTTTGTAAAGAGTTAAAGGGAAAACTAAAAAAACTAAAACATTTTAGGTTTAAAGGGAATGTAGCGACACAGCCAAACATTCTTATTATTTAGAGTTCGGAAAAATTAGGAAAAGGGTGAAAACATTATCAAAATCGGATGATAAACAAAGAAGATATAACCAGTTGAAAGTTGTTCTAAAACGGATGTGGGAGCCGCTATTTTCTGAACTATGACGTCATAGTTCTAAATTACCATATATGGCATACTGATAAATAGCATTTAAAGCAAAGAAACTCACTGCAGATGAATGCAAAATCCTTTACTGATCATATAATGCAGTATTACTCTTTAATTTGTACATATTTTTCATAAATTTGCTTCTTTTTTTCTTTTTTCTAAATTAAATTATCATATGAATCATAAATATTCCCAGTCTCATTAAAATCAAATCCTAATTACGCTTTGATACCCTCCACTATAGGCTTGTAGTGTGGAGTATCGTGGCATGATAAAGCATCTGATTTTAATGAGATTGAAATATTCCATAAATTATACGGTCATTTAGGACTATGGTGCCATAGCTCTCAAAATGGCGGCTTCCATATCCGTTTCTACGAATGTAAATAAGTTGCTCTATGATCTCGTGTTGTTGTAATTGTGTTGTTACTGTTTAATTTTATATGACTTGTATATTGTTTGTAACATTTCACATTTCCCTCCTGGTGACTTGAATAAACAATAAACTGTCAACCTTCAAATTTTCATAACTTCTTGGTTTATCCACAGAAATATTAACAATTTGTTGTTAGATCTGTGGTTTATCATCCGATTTTGATACTTGTTTCACCCTTTTCCAAGATTAGCAGAACTCTCAGGAATAAAGATTGTTTGGATGTGTGGCTGCATTCCCTTTAAATTAAAGGGACTGGATGAGATATGGAAGAGTGATTTATGTCACTCCAACTAAAAATGAAAACCCTCATTATGTGCTTCAATTTCATATAAAATTTACATATGCATTTAATTAAGCAGCATGTTACCTTCGGTTTAAATATATTTTATGAACATGTTTTGTCAGGTTAACCCGACGACTCGGCTGTGTGTGTGTGTGTGTGTGTGTGTGTGTGCGTGCGTGCGTGCGTGCGTGCGTGTTTTTGCTAAATCATACATATTAATTTAAATGCCGATTATATTGCTAACACTTGTACATATAATTCACATAAAGTCTACTTCTATCACAAAACAAGAATGTATAAGAACGTTAATGCAACGCATGAATTGATATTAATGATTATACAACACAATGGTCGAGTTTTAAGTTTTCCAGACAACATGTTTTCATTAAAATAATTAAATCGTACGAATCATGGGGCCCAATTAAGTGGTCTGTTGTTGACGTTGGGAGTAAAAGCCGTACCGTACCGTACATTCCGAAATATAACGAAAACAGCACGTGCGTAGTACGGATAATATCGAAAGTAGCAATTAATGGTTTAGTAACGAATCTAATAGAGATTATCGGTATATTATCAGTGTATGAAAGATGTATATAAAGACACACGATAACGTTTATTAATTTATTTATATCATATATTAGAACAATTAGCATGCCTACATAAAAAAGATATATATGAGATGTAATTGGATAATAAATAGAATCCGTGCCGTACCGTACATCATTTGTGTAACAGTTATCACAAATAAAGATGTGATGTTATCAACATTATCAAATAAATATCCGACATGGGGTCAATAACATGACCAAGAAATTAATGACATTAAATAAAGTAACAATTCAAATGTGTGACAAACACTTAGGCAGATTTTAAGTGGCATTCACAAATCTTAACACAGCAGAATACATTACTAATCAGCAATATTTATAACAATAATAAAGATTATCCTTGGCAAACACGTGTTAATCTATGGATACATTGACTGCAAAATACTGATTTTGATGTAATTCAACTTTTTTTTAAATAATTACATTCATTACATGTACATTTGAAGAGTAAATAATTCGATTACCATGATATTAAATTGAAACCTTTTATCACATCACATCATGGTAAGTACCAAAGGCGGTTCATAAATTTGCGAGTAGAAGAGATTATATAACTATGTACCACAGACATCTCTTTATCAAACCATACAATTATTTTCATCAGTTCAATTCAATATTTTATTTGGCATAACATTTACATGTTTGTTGTCTAAACAAGGCGGAATATAATACTAGTACACAATATTTCAGAGAAGAGTATTAACAAACATACTTCATTTAGAGAATGAATACATATATTACAGTGGAATAGTTATAATTATTACGTTCTTTCAATGGCATTTTATCACATTTTATTACCATTATCAATATTGTGTTTAAAAAGCGTTTATATTTAGGAATTTAGAACAATACATAGAAACTCTGACTACCGTTACATCAGACTAAATGTTTATTTTTATTTTTTATATATACTAATCCTAATTCAATGAAGTTTGTTTTGTTTTAGCCATATCGCCACCGGAAACGTCATTGCAGAAATCCTATTTTCAGACATTCAAGGGGCGGTAACTCTTTAATGCATGATTGAATCTGATTGGTTTTCGAAAGGAACCGAGATCTCATGTATACTTATGTTGTGACCAACTTTCTCTGACATTTTCATTTTACAATTATTCCCCTTTGACACCTATAAAATATAAACATTTCTACATAACTTCACGTGTTATCCCCCGCCGATTAGGCGGAGGGATATAGAATTGACGCTGTCCGTCTGTCCTTCCGGTAATTTTCAGAAGTACCTTTATACTGTCCAAGATATAAAGTACCCGGAGGGTAAAAATTGAAAACTCAGCCGAGGCCTAAAGTTTGTGAATCGAGTTGGTAGGGAAATATTTTTAAAAAACATTGCTTTCTCAAGAACATTTAAATAATTATTGTTTTCGCTTCTGCTGCTGCTGCTGCTGTTGTTGTTGTTGTAGAAATAATCAGTATACCGTAGCTTATCAGGTGTACAAATAAAGTCCCTGGAGTAAAGATGTTTCCAAACCGACAGACAAGTTTGTGAATTAAATCAATTATTTGCAAACAAACATTCATTTCGTTTATTAAAAGATTTTTAAACAAACATAGCCACGTTTCTAATTTCTTTTTGACATTCTGAGTTAATTAACAAAATAAGTTTCTGCATATTTGGCCTATTCCAATAGTATTTTTTGATATATTGTTTTCTAAACTCCGAGTATATAGGACATTCTAACATTAAATTAATATATTGCCTAACATGTGCTAAAAAAGACATAAAACACCGTTCAAACAAACAAACAAAAAACAAACAAACAAACGCGCAAGCAAACACACACACACAAACACTAAACAAACAAACAATAAACAAACAAACAAGCATTAGAAAAACTGAAGTATATATTGTTATATCATGGAATATCAACATTGTTCAAGCTATGGCCATTATGATAAGTATACCAAAACATATGCACAGGGTGAGCGCTTCAGACGCATCTGGACCTCTTGGTGTTGTGTGTTATCTTTGACTTAGTTTTTAACACTAGTGATGGCCAAAATGTGTCTCTAAAGACTGGCCCTATTTCTTGATTCATTCTGATAATGTCAAGAGAAGTACAACAACATGAGATTTCAATGAGATAAGGGGGGGATTTTGTATCGTTTAATTTATTTGCATTACCTAGTTTCTTTATTTTAAACAGCCGTTATGTTTTGCACGTTCATTTATCCTTGATAATCATACCTGTATACAAATAATCGCACAAATGAAAGCTGTTTTGTTCAAGAATGTAATAATGTTTTAAATAAGTGACTTTCCTATATATTTAATTGTTATTACATTATCGTTCTTTCAACAGTCAAACTGCCAATCCAATTTCTACACGTTTAACAATATTGGTCAATAAGAGCTTTATGTTATCGCGGAAGATAATTGAAGAAGAAGAAGAAGAAGAAGAAAAGGGGTATATTAAGACAACGCAAAACCAAACTAAACCCTTAAGAGATATTCTCCTCAAGAAACGCTGAACATATTTCGACAATATTTCTGTTTTTATATATTAATGATTGCTATACACTAAACTATGACGTTGTACAAACTATGTCCTCGGATCAAAAAAGACCCCACCCGAGGGTCCAGCATATGTATATAGAGATGCATACGACAAGCTCTAATGCATTTCCTTCGTAAGACATTTGTTAAACAAACTTCATATGAATGATCCTGAGTCAACTTGTCACTCTTACTAAAGAAACAACACCTTTGAAACATTCTTCTCTAGAACAGCCGGACGTGTCCTCACATATGATCGTTAGTTCGTTCAATTCGATTCCCCAGAACAAAAATGGCTCCGCCCCGGTGATCCAAGTTTATGGTTTACAAGGTAAGCTGTAAAATGTCGTCGTAAGAACTATAGTACATCTTTTGACATTGTTTCATTCAGAAATGATCGATGGATTGTCAGCTAAATAAAATATCCGGTGTCAAAATGGCCCCGATCCGGTGTTTTACGTTTGTAAATTGAGAATTATAGGGAAAACTCTAAAATAGGGGATGCCGTTTTACTTGTTAATACCATTTTGTAAGATCAGATATTCAAATACGTGATATCTCAAAATGGTATTAAAAAGAAAAACGGCACCATTTTAAGAGATTTTGAAATCAAATAAACATCTATTTAAATACACCACCCACTCCCCCACCCCCACACAACCCATACTCAAATATTTTCTTCTCAAGAACCATTAATTGGGTCTAATTTCAGAAATGAAAAAAAACAACGGAAATCCCTACAACGTCTGTTCACTGAAATTAAGTCCTCCGGGTGAAAAAAGCACCCACTCTAGGGTACTAAAGTTTGCATACCCAAAACTATAACTTACAAACTGTAGTATATAAGCTGTAATACATTGTGCATATTTTGAATACAATTTTGATTTTCATGGGTTTCTGATCCCAAGTTATTAGATTTCTCCCCAATTTATTTAGAGATGCTTGTCCCCTATGTGTCAAAGCTTACTCTACCATATTTTGAATTTTTGCCGAAGCTTTTTTATTTGACTGGTTACTTTATTAATATACTTCTTTATTACGTCTATCGACAGTCCCCGGATTTTAGGATTCTCTCCTTGTGATGCGCCATTAGCCTTATATATATATGTGAATGTTATATTTCAAGCATTTTAATGTATCTACCAAGCTCGTCAGGTGAGTGACCCATGGTATAGTTGGTCCTCTTTATCATATCAACATACTCAGATATGAGGTCAATACGACCTTATGTGTATACATGTGTAAACATGTAAACATCTCAATTCATTTAATCGGGCAATGACAGAACTGAACCAGAAATTAATCTAAAACATGTTTTGAGAATAAGTTATACACGATACAAACATACATACATTGCAGGGGTTGATGCAGGATTTCAGCTTAGTGGGGGCGTAAGATTTTGGTCAATTTTCGGGTCCGTTTCTAGCCTCATAAAACGGTTGTGGTAGTGCATTGATAGGGTAAAAAAGTTCGTTTTCAAATAAAAGGATTTAACAATGTGTTAATTAAACGACTCATTAGCCATTATGCGTCGAGCGAGCGAAACAATTTTTTATACTGAGTGCGTGCATCGAAATTGTTTGATATTTTATCTACAGTGACATGGACATACATGTATGTCCGGATTTTTTAGGGGTGCGCGCGCCGGGTGCGCTCCCCCTCCCCCACCTGGATCTGCTAGTGCATTGTTACCCACTCTCTCTCTCTCTCTCTCTCTCTCCTCCCCAACCCGCTCACTAACACGCACACACGCGCACCCACGCACGCACACACACCTGCCCATGTATGTAGTGAATAACATATATTTTTTCAAAAGATAACAACATACAACAGGAGAGATGGAGACCGCCACTATTTAAATTAAGTACATGCGCTACAAGAATTGTATTAACCTAAATTGTAAAGAGTGTGTGGTCCTTAGAGATTCATGCTACTATCAACTTGTCTCCTGTGTATATTAGCAGAGACGACTAATAGGTTGTCGCCGAATCTTCAGGGATTTTCTCTCTAGTTTAGAGTTGATGCTGTTTTTCCCTATAGCCAGACATACTCTATTAGTATGAGTTATGAAAACCTTGAATTATCAAAATCGGATGATAAATAAAACAGATATGACTATTTGAAGGTTGTTCTAAAACGGATATGGGAGCCGCCATTTTAGACCGTGGGTTGCTACCCAAATTTTGACATATTGGTACCACTCAAGGTGCCAAATGCTAATATGCATTTTTGGGTCAATGTCTTACGCTTCTTTTAAGCCAAAATAGTATGTTTAGTTCGGTAGCTTAAGTGTGTAAAACTATTGTTTATAAAGGCAGGTAATTTTTAAGAAATGTTTCGAAATTGATATAAAATGGATGGATGACAATGATTAACTCCACCATTTTTGTTGTTGTGTATTTGATTGCATGCAAAGTGGTTACGTAAGTCATGTAAACATATAACAGTTCAATGGTTCAACCTTAAAAACGTATAAAAACGTTTGGAAGCAAACATTTAACCATTTTAATTATTAAACGCACATTCTATCGGAAGAAGGTAAAGATAACCAAACAAATTAGAATATATTTATCCTTTTTAAGCAAATTCCATGTGAATATAGTTTTTTAGATTGTATATATAGGAAACAATACGATGTGACCTCTCTGTAATAAAGGTGTTGCACACTTTTAAGTGTTTAATTAAAAAGATTGAGCTAACATTAAAAAATGATTCACTGAAATGTTACAATTCAAAGTTCCATTTAATTTGTCTTTGTGTCACCTTGGTAGCATGGCAGACAGGTAGGGATCGCTTTGTCCATAGTCTGTCTTCATTCGTCGTCTTTGTCCGCCTGTCCATCACGCTTAAACATGCAACCTGAACTTGGTCATAACTTAAAAGGTATTTAACCTATGTTCATGAAACTTCATAAACATCTTCATCTCACCCCAAGGAAAGTCGTTACACATGTCTAATATCTGTGTCTTTCACTTCGGCAAAAATATGCCCCTTTCCATTAAACCTTTAACTGAACTGCAACGTGACCTAGTTCATAACGTTAAATAAACACATGACAGCTTACAAAAGTGTTCTGTGGAACACCATTCTAGTTATTTATTTAACATATGCAAAAGTCTATGTGATTATCTGCCCTTGATTCCATCATTGAATTACTTAGTATAGACCATTGTTAAATTCACCTTCACATTGAAACTATGTATAGCATAATTGTAAAAGTAAGAAAAAAATTATTCTTTTATATCTCACGTGCCTTCAATACACAAATGATACACATGAAAAGCGTGCACTTACATTGTAAACTGAAACATGTGGTATGGTGAAACGTTCGGATGAACAGTTTATTAGATTTGTTATTTGGTTTGGACCATATTTGTTCGAATATAGACATGCTAATGATCCACTGAGGTTTTTTGTGCAATGTTTCTATCCAAAATAGTCACTCAGTTATGTTTAACACATCCACAAATAGTCAAATATAGTTGCCGGTTACAACATTTTTACAGAGAAAGTCCGTCAGTGTCATCATACTATAACATTGAGATTATGTCATTGAAAGAATATCTTTACCTTTTTACAATGGCGCACTTTGAAATTTGGATGATGTGATAACATGGCTTATTTTATTTAGAAATGATGTCTCGTCTGCTCTCGCTGGATAAGTGGAACAATTTATTTGACATTAAAAAACAACACAAACAACTGAATAAAATTGTTTCATACTTTTTGGATATAAAGGGCACACTTTCAGCCATATAAGTATACTTTCTGATATTATGTTCAAGTGAATAATATTGAACTTTTTGGTTGACATTACTTATGCCTAAAGTATGCACTTGGTTCAAAATTTTACTTAACCATACCCCATCCATTGTGGAGTTTGTTTTTATATAAAGATGGCAGATCAATAGTCCTAAAATGTACAGCAGCTAACGGGTGTTGCACATGATGCAAGTATACAAAGGCAATGTTGCAAAGAGGTTTGAAAGACTGGCACAGCAGTCTTTGCTTCAGTACTTCGGAGTAGGAAATCGTTCTTAAACGAAAATTCCTGATTTACCATGTAGTTTGAGTATATGACTGCTGAAAGAAAAGTGTAATCTAGATACCGCTAAGGCAATATAATAGGACAAAGTATACTGAAAGACGTGTTTTGAAAGACGGTAGTTAAATATTATTTTAAACGGCATGTTGTCTAAATGGGCACACAGTCTATTGTAAAAACTGATGGTGAGAGATTCCAATCCAATCCACAACGCAGTAGGATAGGCATACAACAAGCCGTAGTAATGAGACCCTGGAACATGGAATAATTATCAACTGGATATCAGTTAATAATAATAATCCAGTGTCTCATTACAACGGCTTGTTGTATGTCCATTATATAGCGTTGTTGATCCAACTGGTCAGCTCTTGATGAGCAGTATTCCCCATACATATGCAGCAGCAGCAGTACAACATTTGCGTGCATACCACCACGTGCAAACAAGGACCTCAGAAAGTTTACATACCTTTAGAATAGGGATGGTACACCTTGGACTTTGTTTTAAGGCCCGTTATAACAGATGACCCATCTGTTCATGACCCATCTGTTCCTTTAAAATTTCTGAATGTTATCAAAGTATCTTGCGAAACTTACTTTACACAGTACTTGCAGAAAGCGTAGACTTTCTTGTATTGTAACATGCTGTGAAGGCAGGGGAGTTAGTTGTAGCATGTATACTAGATTCAGAATGTTAACATGCGTCAATATTCGGCAGATGTAAACGTAGTATTCTGTTAAATATATTAATATCATGATTGTCTTTTACAATAGCTTTGAGACATAAATTTTCCAGGCTGAATTTTCTTTAAAACTACGTTTACTTCTGAATTGCATTTTCTCAACCCAAAACCGAAATATCACTCCTCACCAGGTTTGGTTTAAATTTCTATATGCTGGTCCTTAAGACTGTCTCTTCTGTAGCTCATGACACATTTACATTTAAAGAAATACTATAACGAGTTCTGTTCTTCTATATTTTAATCATAATTTAAAATGTCATAACTATTCCAAAAAATCAGCGACTTTAAATAATTTTGTGTTGATTTCTCCCAAAAATGTCAAGATTTATATGTTTTATTTATTCCAAATATTTGTTTTCATGAACATGTATATAACAAATAGCTTTAAGGACCTTCAGTCTCCTTAAATTGTAATGAGAATTATATTTTTTAAAAGAAATCCTGTTTTTAGTGATTTTGGTTCAAATGCAACTTTTGGCCAAAAATATCTCAGTTTTTACAAATCTCTGATCCTTTAGAATATTACCTATATTTCAAGACATCTTTAGATGAATAAAAACACTTTAAAAACTTTTATTTTGTTTAATTGGAAGTGTCAAAAAAAATATTTTTTTAAAAAATCAGCGATTTGTATGTTTTTTTTGTTGATTTCCCCCTCAAAATGGCAAGCTGTATACATTTTGTTCATTTCAACTATTAATTTTATTTATATGAATATAACAGACAACTTTCAGAAGCTTCAGCTTCCCAATATTGCAATGATAATAATATTTAAAAGCTATTCCAGTTTTTAGCGTTTTTTGTTCAAATTTGCATGTTTTTGCCCCCAAAGTATTGTGTTTCAGGAAATTGTATTTGCCCCCAAAGTATTGTGTTTACCGTTTCAGGAAAACTATCATGGCTATTTATTTTTTACTAAAATATATCTAAAAGTTGGTATCATTTAAAATTTGCCAGCTGAGTTGGTACCGAAAAGTTGAGTAGCCATGGTCTATTTTGAGAACTATGACAACATAGTTTCAAATTACCATATGGAATATTGATAAATATCATGTAAAGCAAAGAAAAGCAATGCAAATGAATGTAAAATCCTTTAATGGCCATATAAAGAATTATTGCCATTAAGTATATATATGTTTCATACAGTTGCTGTCATTTCTTTCCCTATAAATCAGTAAATTAACATATTTATAAATACCTCAAATATGTTCATTTAGAACTGTGATGTCATAGCTCTCAAAATGGGGGCTTCTATATCCGTTTCAACAGAACACTCAAATGATCATATTTTCTTTGTTTATCATCCGATTTTGATAAGTATTTCACTCTTATTTAAGTTTTCCAGAACTCTCAATAATAAGAAATGCCCCGCCATTTTTTCAAATAACTTGTATTTGTTCAATCATTATTATTAATTATCATAATAGTCTAAAGTGTTGTTTTTTTGCACATTACTAACTGATGATTATAAACACAGACCTAATAACAATAATATGTCTGTGGTATAAAGCAATAATAATACATTTAAACCTATGGTAGTATAAGAAGAAGATATTAAAACTCATTTTTTTTTAATTGTATCAGAGCTTTATATTTTAATTATCATCCCAGATTATATGCAAACAAGTGTAAAGTCGACATGATATTGGATTAATAATCGAGACATTAATTTTAACTCTTGATACAAACTAAAATATTGTCGTATGTCCCTTTATATAAGCTCTACTGGCCAAATACCAGTAGGGCTAATGCGATGGCACTTGTCTGTCTGTATGGGTGTGGGCGTGGGCTTTATCAACACTTTCTCCGAAACCGCTAGAACAAGTTTGTTCAAATTGTATAAGGATAAGTACCTACGGAAGAATTTGTTTCAGGTCATTTGGAAATAGTCCAAACCTTAAACATCTTATTCTCAAAACCGCACCATTTTTTTTATTTTTTAGAATTGATTGCTAGGTACTAAACTATCAAGATTATTTTTTTCCGTTTCCCTGCGTTAACATGTTAAAAATGGCCTTGGCCGATGGTCTAAAGTTTGTATATAGAGATTTTACATGTTTCGCACAGATTTATATAAAGAAAATGCGTTAGCAGATATTTTTTACCTTCTGAAAACGCTAAACATGCTTAACCAATTGTATATGCAAGCTTCTTTAATGAAGTGCACCTTACCTTCATCCGAGCTTTTAGTGATATTAAGATTCTGGCTAAGTTTAGTAAAGATCGGATGTAAAAACAAAGGTATTAGGGTGTTGATAAGGCAACATATTATGGCATTTTTCATTAAATCAACTCATTACATGATCAGGCCTGCCAAATCTCCGGATAAAATCCGGATTTTCCGGATTTTTTTTCAGTCGCTCTCCGGATCTCCGGATTTAAGTGTACAATCTCCGGATTTTCCATCAAAACAAAATGTTCATGATTTAACAGCTATACTTTCCCAGTTGATCAGATATTTTCCGAATTGGTCCTGTTACCCTCCCTAGTCAGAGGAGTAATTACAAGCGTCGAATCAGTGGGGGTCATCTGAATATACAATCATAATTATTTCCTTCAGTGACATAACGACATTTGCAATAGCAGCAAATGGTCAACCTAACTGAAATAGCAAGTGTGAGGAACTAGCAACTCATTTTGTATGGTACCACTAAAACAGCTGCTTTTTTACGATGATTTTAATTTGTATATAAGAGCTAGGAAGAGTTTGTTTTGCATTTAGCACGCATCTGTGTAGAAAAAAGTAAGTTCACTTTCAATAAAAAAAAAGTTGTGGTAGACATTCTAATATAATTACTAGGCCTATGCTAATCTATTATTTTCTACATAACTATAAAACAATGCATCAACTTGTATTAATTGCATAAATCATTTAAATTTGCGCTTTTAAAAAATAAGTGCGAAAATCAAGTTATGCGCTCCAAATTTCCATTTAAAAATGCTCTTCGCGCGCTTTAAATCTTAAATTTTAAAAATCTCTGGATTTAGTGTTAAAAAGTTTTGGCAGGCCTGCATGATAACTCATAATCATTTTCTTCTCGACTTCATCAGTGATATTTTAATCAGTATTTATAGACTCAATGTTTTCATTAATCAACTTGATTTTACTGATCATCAGTGCTAGTGCTACATTTCGTGTACATTGTGTATATGTGTGGCGATATTTTCAAGTGCGAATACACATAGGGCGATAACGTAATGGGCCGATCAACAACATCAACAACAATGGCTGCGCCCGTAGAAAATGCGGTTCGAATTATACGCTGAGTAAGGGAAAGTTGGAAATTAATACCTATCTATATAGACTATTTTACTGTTTTATTCCCCGCCACGAAAGTGCTATATATGCAGTGTTACCCTTTGTCGTCCGTACAAACGTTTAAGTGTTATCAAACCCTGAACGTACAGTACGTATCATAACATTCATAATTTGTCAACCAATTAACCTATAGGCAATAGGCTATATTTCATTATTGCTGATGGGGACATTGTCGTATCGGATACGACAGAAAGGTACCCGGGGTACATTTATGCACAGGAACTGGTCACTTTTAATTTTTGCCTTCTATTATTATAATTGTCTATACAGGAACTGGTCACTTTTAATTTTTGCCTTCTATTATTAAACAGGTCACTTTTAATTTTTGCCTTCTATTATTAAAATTGTCTATACACAATTATAATAATAGAAGGCAAAAATTAAAAGTGACCAGTTCCTGTGTTCTGGTATATTCCAGTAAATAGGTGTATTCCGGTAATTCTATGCACCGTAAAAAACTACTTAAAAAATATTGTTTATCATAAACTGGCTCCGGGTCATTTCGTGCCAAAACCAGTTCATCCCGGGATGTTTCGTGCCAATACATTTTTGGGATGTTTCATGCCTTCTCTCGGGATGTTTCGTGCCACATATGCAGTTTTATCAAACATAGATATTAAATTGAATACGATTCGTAAAAACTGTATCTGTATTAATGCCGATTAGTTTTGTCGAATATATTTTCAAGACATTATAAAAAAAATCCCGTAATTATAAAATGATATTTCATTCTTCTTCTATAGTTAGGCCACAACTAGAATACGCATCCACAGTCTGGTCACCATACACTCTCACTAACATAAATAAGGTAGAAATTATACAACGGCGTGCAGTCAGATGGGTAAAAAACAACTATTCACCATATCACAGTGTAACAGATATGCAAACAAATCTTGGCTGGAGAACATTAAAAGACAGAAGAATTGACTCAAAATTGTTAATGTTTTATAAAATATTCCATCACCAGGTTGAAATTCCAATGCCTCCTTATCTCCAACACCCTATCAGAATGACAAGACACATGCACCCGAATTCTCTCATACAAATTCATACAAATGCAAACTTCTACAAATTTTCTTTTTTTCCCCATACAGTCACATTATGGAATTCGCTTCCTCATAGTATTGCTGTCCTGCCAAACATAGATCTGTTTAGGCAGTCAGTCAGCCAGTTAAATCACCATTGAGATCCGGAAGTTGTTGTTTTTAAACTCTTTTTATTTCTTCTATTAACACTCCTTTATTTCACTTATTCACTTAGATAGTCATATCTATCTACTTTTAGCTTTTCTCACTATTCTCACCGACAAACGCACTTTTTCCTGCTTAAAATACCCGTAAGGGGAGTATAGCAGTATGAACAGATAGAGATAGATAGATAATGCATACTTTTTTAAGAAATAAATATTTATTATTATTAGTATTATATTATGACATAATAATACTAAACAAATACAAACTGTTATCATATATCGATTAGTCTGGATTGTTAACGTTTAATTTGATTATTATATTACTTTAGTATAATTACATTATATAAGCTGGCGAATGTATGTGTTAACTTCAGATTTCGAGTTAATGTTTGCTCCAGTTTGAACTCGTTTTTTTTAGTGTTTTATTTTTCTATTTTTGAATTTAATACCTTTGTTATCTGTAAAATAAATCAGTAAATAAAATCTAAGAAATCTTCTTATTTCATCTCTTAGTCTACGTGTATTTTGGTTGATATGGTTAATTGTTTCACGTTCTCACTATCTTCATATTTAGTGAACTTGTTAGGCTAAAAACATGTTGTGTATGTTTAATTGCTGAATAAAGATATTTGCATTATTTTATATTTAGAATATTGTTATTAATTTATTCCGAAAGACAGGTGTAAACAAATTATATGGTGTGATAATAAAAATAAACCCTCCCGCGACCCCCTGCGTTTTCACACATAAGCAATGCATCTGCTTATCCGTTTCACACTCAGTTGGTTATTGTTATCATTATAGAGATCACGGGCATCCTAATTATGTTAATTCGATTACTTTCGACACGTGCCATATTCAGGGGCAGATCCAGGATTTGAGCGTGCGAAGCGAGCGAGAATTTTTTTTATACTGAGGGCGTGCATCGAAATTGTTTGATATTTTATCTACAGTAACATGGACATACATGAATGAATACAAAAGTCCGTTTTCAAATAAAAGGATTTAACAATGTGTTAATTAAACCACTCATTTGCCATTATGCGTCGAGCGAAAAAAGATTTTATACTGAGGGTGTGCATCGAAATTGTTGGACATTTTATCTATAGTAACATGGACATACATGTATGAATAAAAAAGGTCCGTTTTCAAATAAAAGGATTTAACAATGTGTTAATTAAACCACTCATTAGTCATTATGCGTCGAGCGAGAGAAGCGAGCGAGAATTTGTTTTATACTGAGGGCGTGCATCGAAATTGTTTGATATTTTATCTACAGTATCATGGACATACATGTATGAATAAAAAAATTCCATTTTCATTCCATTTGGGTCCATAGCCAATTTTTTTCAGTATGGTATTGTCTAGCTATGTGCAAAGTTTGGTGCTTTTGTCAAGCAATGAACAATTTTTTCACCAATCTGCCCCACTATACCAGGAAGACGTTGGCACATGTCATAGTTATCTTTCATGTATATATAACGCGAAACGTGTTTTTTGCAATTATATTATTTAGTTACCAAATTATATGTTTCAATATCGTCTTTTTTATGGATGTAAAATTAAAAAGCGAATTTAAATTTTCAAAATGCCTGTGCCAAAGCAGCCTTGTAAGATCTGCAAGAAGCAATGTAATGCTGATTGCCTGCAGTGTCAAGAAAGTAACTTTTTACATAAATAGAGGGGATTGCAATAATCACCACTGAGCCGAAAAAAACATCTCGTGATTTTATTTAATTGTTAATTGATTATAAAAACGAAAGACACGTTTTAAACCATATAATTATTTCAGATATAAAATATTGGTTTTCTTAAGAAAATATGTTGTTTTCTCATACTGCATTTGTTATCATAACACTTATGCTGTTGTTTTTTTATCTTGGCAGACATGTGATCAATGGATTTATTATACATGCGAATCATTGATGAGAAAAACCTCCAAGATATTTACAAAGCTAGACTACATCTGTGTCGAATGTAGAACTGACCCAAACACGGGCCAATTCGATTTTCTCTCCGGATTACATCTTCTTAAAGTAGTAAGTTTTTGTTCGCGTTATTACACCCGGAGCCAGCTGGAAACACTATGATATATAGTGGCTAATGTTACAGGCCATTCTTATTATAATCCATTAATACCATATACAATTATTGTTTAAATATTATATTTACATTTTATTTTATTTGTTAGGTATTATTTTCTTTCTTTCTTTCGTTACTGCCTTAGTCTGTATTAGAATGTATTAGACTATAATTGCAGGTGGTGGCAACATACAACATAACATTCCGTTTAGAGTTCATTTTAGCAGGAATTATAAATATTTAACTTTCAATTTCCTTAACTTTCAATTTCCTTAAAATAATTATTTCTGCTAAAACATATAAGTATATGATATTAATATTACAGTAAATTTATAAAAAAAAAATTGGCACGAAACATCCCGGACGAAACGTCCCTGGCACGAACTGGTTTTGGCACGAAATGACCAGGAGCCCATAAACTATTGCGCTGCCATAGTTAGTTATAAAATACAGAACCTATTGCTGTAAAACAGGAAGTTGTAAATTATCAAACCCCGCAAAAAAGTATATTTCCACGCCCACAACATCTTTTGCCGTCTCACGACCCTTGCGGATGATAACCGCGGCTTTAAAGGAATGCAGTTGGTCTAAATATCTTGAATGACAAGCTGCATATTCGTTTAGTTTTTTGCCGATTGAAGACTTTATGGTTTGTTCTATTGTCAGCTGTTCCGTACTCATCAATCGTACGTAGAATATGTTCATGTACTGTATGATGCAAGACTCGATTAGAACATATTCAGAACAAATCTTAGCCTCGGTCACCCGGCCTGCTTCTGATTTCTTTGTTACGCTATGCTACGCGGATCCAGGACCGATATATGCAAGTAAGACATATGCATAGTTGGCCTAGACTAAATAAATGTACGCCTGACAAAATGAACATTTCATAAACAGGTTTCGGGTTTATGTTCGCGTCTTAAAATGTGTTGAAACAATGTATAATTAATGGGTACTCTAATCCAGTGTGTGTATGAATATCCCGTCAATTTTTTCCCATATAAAAAAAAATTAAAAAAAATTGTTAGGTAAAAGCGTAAGGAAAAAAGTATAAACATCGATCACAATGTAAATAACATCACGAGTTATCTTTCCATGAATGAAAACGTTTCTTCTGAGTCACTTGTTTGGTAATTTTTTTTTGATTTAATTGTTCAGTGTGTTGTAAATTAAAGAGAAGAAACACAAACAAAACAAACACACATATGTGCATAGACATATATTTAGTTGAAACTACAATTTACAGTAATTCTGAATAATTGAATGAAAAATGCAATTGTAAAAAATGAAGGGTAAAAAACCCGAAAGTAAAATCCTTATCTAGAGCTCTGTAATATAGAATATAAAATATTACGTTAAAAACTTAATATTGAATATTGTAAGTTTTATGCTCATTTTGTGAATTTTATCCGAAACCTTCGTTGTCATCTAGGCATCCTCCGTGCCAAATATGAACACCCTCCATAAACTAATGAAGGAGCAGTTTGAGAGGTTAATAACTGACTGACATGGTACCTGTATGGACGGAACCGATCACAGTACAGCTGCTGTTTCTTTGGAAAGTATGGTTATAAAATTATTCTTGCAATTTCATTGCTTTATTTATGATATTGGTGGCTAAACCCTATTGAAAGAGAAATCTTGATACATGTATGATGTTTAATGCATATTATGTTTCATTTCAGATAGTGACAGTATATTAACCAAAACTATTTGATTACTCATAACTGTGGAAGCATCATACATAAAGATGCATGTACCTGTATGAAAACACGATTTGAGAGGTAGATCTTGGGTACGAGTGAAACACCACCATGTCAGCGCTGCAGCCAGGCCAGGTCAGAAAATTGTGTCTGCTTGTCAAAGGTATAGTGCAAAACTAATTAATTGAAACAAGTTTAAAAGTTTAAGCCCAGAGCGGGTAATCTAAAAAAAGCAGAAAAAAACTGCAGAAGTTTTTCTTGACACAGTCACCTCAGAGTAATTACAGCAGCAGTTTGTGCACAATCTAACTTTCCAAATACGGAGTCTCGCATCCAATTTTCAGACAGGCGTCCATCTGTCCTTTAACTTTCATAGCTGACAAGTAATTGTGGCTAATAACTTTCAAAGTATAAGGTCTACAACAATGAACCTTTGTTTACATCTTCAGCATGGTCCAATGAATACATCTATAAAAAAAAAAAGGCCCATAACTCTCTGAATCATATTTTTTTAAATTATTTTCCTTTGAAAAGGCTTTAATCTGGAACTTGACCTTGCTTTTAATTTCTTATCAGTGTGAAGTCTTTGAAACTAACGAAAATACCATTCTTTACAAAGTTACTGCAACTTCAAGCAAATATTTTTCCATACTAAAAAAATATATAGGCCCATAAGGCCACAAAAAAATTATTACCTGGTTCTCAGGCCACCTTTTCTGAGAAGAGATGCGGGCGGGCGCATTTTGTTTTACAATTTTACAGTGGTCAACAGACACGCGGGTGATTTTTTTTTATATCCAAACTTTTAATTCCAATACATGTATTGATGCAAAATATCTCGAAATACATGTGCAATAACCAGTTGGATCAGCTCATCTCTATTGTCGATCATTACCTTATCATTTCTTCCCGACTTATGCTTCTTTCAATCACAAGAAGTCCGTATGTTTTTATTAGATCACGCATGAACTATTGCATGTTGTTGTGAGACTTTGTCGATTAGACGCTTGAATAAATCTCCTGTTCTGTAGCACCTACTAGTTCCAAGCGTCTCAAGCGTCTGACTCCTAGATTGGTACCCGTACGACTGCAACACTCACAAGCTAGCGAGCAGAGCGGCAGATAGTCGGCCGCGCACCAGTCTACCCACAAGGAGATTCCCCTGACGTAGTTGCATGTAAAAACCGGAACGAACTTGGATGCGGAACTTTTTTTTCGAAATTTCGGTAGCGCATTTCCAATTTTTATTTTATTACTTTTGAGATAAAATCGGCAATGTGGCACCAAAAAAAGACATGCAGGCGGGCCTGAGAACCATGTAATTAATTTTTTATGGCATAAGTGTGATATAAAATTTATGTTCTCCACTCATTTCTGATTTTATTTCTGAGCTAAACCAACCCTAATGACTCCTTTTAAAAAGAAAATATTAAATAAATGTTCATATTTTACAGATTTGGTTTGCGCAAGATCGTTGTTTACCAAACCTAAGATAATGGATAAAAAATTCAACGTAAGTAAATAAAGTTGGTTTAAACAGTATTTATTTAAGAAATAAAATATTTCCAGCGGGTTTATATTGTGCGAGATCAAAAACTGGTGGTTGGGACTTGAAACGCATCGAAACTGCGGGCCTATGGCCCTTGGTATCGATGGTCTTCAAGTCCCGCCCACCAGGTTTTTAACTGGGACAATATAAACTCGCTGGAAATATTTTATTTCTTATCTGACATGGATTGTTATGTATTTTATTTACACGAACATAATACAAACACGTTCTCACAACTTGCATTGTACGTCTATCTTTCAGCCTCAAACGAAGAAAATATACAGCTTTATCGTGTTTCTAACAAGTTCAATTTGTCGTTTGAACGTAACATTGCCTTAAAATAACTTAATCGTTGGTTTGGGTGTTTTCCGACGTTGAAAATAGTTTAAAATGACGTTCTAACGGTTGAAGGACGTGACGTCGAAGGTTTTTATAGCTTTTTCAAAAACTGCTCAATAGCCAATCAGCATTGAGTATTTTCATACACCGTGTTAGATTTTATAATGTGTCTGGATGATATAGTATAAATAAAGAATCACAAGACAGTTGTAACGATATTTATAATCATGAAAAGGAGGTTAATAAAACGTTGTATTTTGTTTGTTTTTCTTTTTAAATCAAGTTGGTTTATATAATAGCTTTAAAGGGACATGGCAATCTTGATTTTGTTCGTTTTTATACATAAGGCCATAATAAATTAATTGCTAGATTCTCATCCCCGCTCGAACCTGTTTTTTTATGCCACCTCGATAATTAGCTCTACTGATCAGAGATCAGCAGAGCTTATGCCGTGGTGCGGCGTCCGTCCGTCTGTCCGTCCGTCTGTCCGTAAACTTTTTTTTGTAGCGACTACTCCTCTGAAACTACTGAATGGATTTTCATGAAACTTTACAGAAATGTTGCCCATGAAGTCTAGTTGATCCTAGCAAAAGTTCTTGTAGATGTGAAATCCAAGATGGCCGCCAAATCTAAAAATAGGTTTTTAAAAAACAAGTTTGTAGCGACTACTTCTTGAAAACTCTAAGGGATATTGCTATGGGACTTTTTCTAAAATGATCAGCATGACATGATGTTGGTCCTTGTCGAAAATCGTTTTGATTCGACGTTAAACATGGCTGCCAGCGGCCATCTTTGTTTACATAGAGTTATATAATGAAAACTTGTAGCGACTACTCCTCTGAAACTACTTGACGGATTTTCATGAAACTTCACAGGAATGTTGCTCTTGGTGTCTAATTGATCCTAGCAAAATTTCAGGTCGGCCGGAAATTCAAGATGGCCGCCACGGCTAAAAATAGATTTTTAAAAAATAAGTTTGTAGCGACTACTTCTTGAAAACTATAAGTGATATTGATATGGGACTTTTTCTAAAATGATCAGCATGACATGATGGTTATTCAAGTCGAACATTATTTTGATTCGACGTTAAACATGGCTGCCAGTGGCCATGTTTGTTTACATAGAGTTATATAATGATAACTTGTAGCGACTACTCCTCTGAAACTACTTGACGGATTTTCATGAAACTTCACACGAATGTTGCTCTTGATGTCTAATTGATCTTCGCAAAATTTCAGGTCGGCCGGAAATTCAAGATGGCCGCCATGGCTAAAAATAGATTTTTAAAAAATAAGTTTGTAGCGACTTCTTCTTGAAAACTATAAGAGATATTGATATGGGACTTTTTCTAAAATGATCAGCATGACATGATGGTTATCCGAGTCGAACATTATTTTGATTCAATGTTAAACATGGCTGTCAGTGGCCATCTTTGTTTACAAAGAGTTATATAAGGAAAACTTGTAGCGACTACTCCTCTGAAACTACTTGACGGATATTCATGAAACTTCACAGGAATGTTGCTCTTGATTTCTAATTGATCCTAGCAAAATTTCAGGTCGGCCGGAAATTCAAGATGGCCACCATGGCTAAAAATAGATTTTCAAAAAACCTGTTTGTAGCGACTACTTCCTGAAATCAAAATCAATCAGTAGAGCTTCAAGGTCATTGACCTCTTGTTTTTATTTCTTCCAAAAAAAATAATTAAAAAATATTTAAAAAAAAAATAATAAAAAAAATTGCTTACAATATGAAACACTATTAAAAATGTGTTTTCAATCTTGGAAATACTCAGTAGCATGTTTTACTATTTTTGCCTTGTGCCGATGCCATTTTCCATTTTATTTTATTATATGCTTCAGTTTTAATGTAAAAAAGATACTGGATTAATAAATGGAGACACTATTTTTAATGTTTGATAAAACTTCTGGATTGCCGTGTGTCCCTTTAACACAAAAAGGAAGCAAGATTCCAGGATGTTATTTCAGTGTAAGTTAAAGATTTAGAGTAGGATTATTTTCTATATTCATATTAAAGGTCAATTTTGAAGGCTTCAAGTCCACTTTAAATGTTATAAATCTCTCACTATTTCATATTTAACTGTTACCATTATCACCCACTGTTTGAAATAGGTCATAAGCAAGTTATGTTCGGTTCAGGTTAAAAATTTCAATAAGTAATGCCATGAAAACTAAAGAAGATAATTATGACCTATTAAAAATTTGCAAAGAACATAAATGGAGGCGGGCATCTTGGAACGATGCCGTCATCGCGCCTTGTTACCATATATTATGGCATATTGACAAAATGTATTTAAAGCAAAGAACATCACTGTAAATTGATTAACAATAAATGTACAGATGTAAGATGTATAAATTGTAACTATTGTTTTTTTTCATTTGTAGTGATTTTCTTTGCTTTAACAGGCATTTTGTCAGTATGTCATCGTTCCAAGATGGCAACCTCCATTTATGTTTCTTTGCACATTTTCAGTAGTTCATATCTCCTTTATTTTTCATGGCATTTTGATAATTATTTCAGCCTTTTTCAAGTTTTTCGGAGCCGTTTAAAATAAAGATTGTTTGAAAATAGTGCATCAACCCCTTTAAGATGCTGCACTTTTCATAGCATCAGGCTTCAGCTAGTATGGGTTTGTGCCCGGTCATGTATTCCTTAGAAGGCCCACAATCATCGTATATTGGGACTTATTCCCTCGGAGGCCAACTGCCCAGTATAATCAAATGTGTTGAAAGGAACATAGAACACATTTCTTCCTGAAAGAAGGCGCCGCGGTGGCCTATTGGATGTCATGTTCAACTTGTAATCATTGAAGATCACAGGTTCAACCTCACTGGCTCCACAGTCTGTGTTACTTTGATGTTTCATTAGGCGTGGTTTCTGGATTCCTAGCGATCGTTGTCCTCTAGCGCGTGGGGAGCAACTCAAAATAACCTTAATAATGCGTTAATGAGCTGTTTAACAAAAATTCAATTCCTTTAGGACAGTTTATAGTTGTGTTACTATTTAAAGGGAGTATGTCATACTCTGCAATACTCTGAAACAATTGTGTGGAATAGCATTCCTTCATATATTAGAGAATGTACTTCTTTAAAAACCTTTACATCTAACTGCGTTAAATAAAAAAAATAACCTAAATAATGCGTTAATGAGCCGTTTAACAAAAATTCCTTTCCTGTACGACAGTTTTTAGTTATGTTACTGTTTAAAGGGAGTATGTCATACTGTGGAACAATTGTGTGGAATTGCATTCCTTCATATATTAGAAAATGTACTTCTTTAAAAACCTTTACATCTAACTGCGTTAAATGGCTGAAAACACAAGCATAATGTAATTATTGTAAAAGTATTGTTATGTTTGGCAGTTTTAGATAATTATTGACATCTTGTGTACTGTGTGGTACTTTATTATGCAAACCACCACCTCAAACCATGTATATAGTTATGTATATATATTAAAAATGAATGTGTACATGCTTGTTAATGTGTGTGCATGTGTGTGTATTTGCATGTATATGTGCGCAATAATGTAAAGGAAATTTCACTGTTTTGTTATATATCTTTTACATTGTACATGTATATGTATGACTTTGCAGAGGGCCCCAAGGGAGATTAGTGTTGGCTAATTGGGTCACCCTCTATAAATTCATTCATTCATTCATTCATTTATTCATGACTTGTTTCATACCTCTCTTGATGAGCACTAGACTTTGTGTGTTGTTTAGGTTTGCATAGAAGGAAACATTGGCAGCGGGAAGACAACATTCCTCGAGTATTTCAGAAGATTTGACAGAATTGTTGAGGTAAATTGTAAATTTAGTTTCTGAAAATATAAATAATAAATCAATATTGATTAAATTGTTGTCTAATTGATCAACAGGGTGCTCACAGAATCTGGAAAATATGAAAAATGAAGAGAAAAAATCCTTGCAACGAAAAATCAGGAAGTTTGAATCTATTCATGAAATTGAAATGAAAAACAACAATTCAGTTCAATCAATTGATTAAACACCCAGTTTATAATGACAGTCTGCCCAAAAATCTGTTATATGATTATATAATCAGGAATTTAAGTCTTACTTTTGGGTAAAATAAGACTGCTGTTCTAAATAGCTGTAAAGTCACTTATAATTTCCAAATGAACAAAAAATAATAGTTTTCACATGAAAAACTACACATCATTCTAACCCTGTTATAATAGCATGATTTTTGCTTATGAAGTAGTGACCTCAGTTGCCCAGTAAATAAGGTCTGGAGCTTTAGATCTGCAAATCAGAACATCATTTGAGAACACTCCCTGGCGATGGCATGTCATCTCATCTCCCTCAGGGCTATTCCAGTAAAACATACCCGGAACCAGGCACATCTATGGGTGAACCCTGTTTTCCAAAATTCAATGTAGAATCTATGGGTTGGTGTTCAATTTCAGAAGTGCCTTTCTGGGGTCAGATGTATGTTTTAATGGAATAGCCCTCAGATAATGTTGCCCAGAATTTAAAACCCAAATTCATTTGATTTATTTCTTAAATTGCGTTATGCATTACAAGTATAAGAAATGTATTTGTTTTATGATTTTAATGCTTGAAAAACAATTTCAGTTAATTTTCCTGCCTAAATTCCATGTATTTGAGTGATGAGATTTTCATGCCTAGATTCTCATGTATTTGAGTGATGAGATTTTCATGCCTAGATTCTCATGTATTTGAGTGATGAGATTCTCATGTATTTGAGTGATGATATTTTCATGCCTAGATTCTCATGTATTTGAGTGATGATATTTTCATGCCTAGATTCTCATGTATTTGAGTGATGATATTTTCATGCCTAGATTCTCATGTATTTGAGTGATGAGATTTTCATGCCTAGATTCTCATGTATTTGAGTGATGAGATTTTCATGCCTAGATTCTCATGTATTTGAGTGATGAGATTTTCATGCCTAGATTCTCATGTATTTGAGTGATGAGATTTTCATACCTAGATTCTCATGTATTTGAGTGATGAGATTTTCATGCCTAGATTCTCATGTATTTGAGTGATGAGATTTTCATGCCTAGATTCTCATGTATTTGAGTGATGAGATTTTCATGCCTAGATTCTCATGTATTTGAGTGATGAGATTTTCATGCCTAGATTCCATGTTTTGACCAATGAGAGTTCCATGCTTCGATTATCACCTGTTTAAAGGGACACACGGCAATTATGTCCTTTGTAGAGTGGAGACATATTGTTTTTGTGCTGTCTGTCGTCTGTATGTCACAAACCTTGTCCGGACTAGTTTTCCTTAATCCCCTGGCTTGATTTCGACGAAACTTTGAAGGGATAATCAGTACCAAGCCTAGTTGCGCATATCTTCACCATGTTCCGGTTGAGTGATTTTTGGCAGAGTTATGGCCCTTGAAAGGTTTTAATACACAAACTTTGTCCGGACTAGTTCTCCTTAACCCCTGTCCGGATTTCAACGAAACTTTGCAGGGATGATTAGTACCGAGCCTAGTTGCGCATGTCGTCGCCGTGTTCCGGTTGAGTGATTTTTGGCAGAGTTGTGGCCCTTTAAAGGTTTTCGTACACAGACTTGTCCGACTAGTTCTTCTTAACCCCATGCTGGTTTTCAACAAAACTTGGCAATGATGATCAGTACCATGTCTTATTGCACATGTCGTCTTCATGTTCTAGTTAAAGGTTTTAATACATAAATGTCGTTTGGACTTGTTCTCCTGATCCCCTGGCCAGATTTCAATGAAACTTGGCAAGGATTATCTGTACCAAGCCTAGTTACGCATTTCTTCGCCGTTAAATCATTTTTGACGGAGTTAGGGCCCTTTAAAGTTTTAATGCAAGAACTCCTGAACTCATAGCCGGATTTCAATGAAACTTGGCAAGGATGTTCACTACCAAACCTAGTTGCGCACATTTTCTTTGTGTTCCACGTGAGTGATTTTTTTGTAGATTGACGGCATTTTCCCCAGTGGGGGGGACATCTGATTATTTTACTAAAAACAAACTCTAGTTTTAAATTGTTTATCCATCGTTAAAGTTAGTTTCACGATTTTATACCAATTTTATGTTGACTTTAAAACTACTTGCATATATTTAAATAAAATATTGAGTTTCCGTTTTTATACGCACGTCTTGACGGGACGTATTATGTGATCAAGCACGATGGGCAGACAGACGGCCGGCAATATAGTGTCCGCTCCATAACTGGAGTAGTTTTAATCCAATCTTGATGAAACTTGGATGCAATGGTTATGGCCACAATACCTTGGTCAAGTTTGATAACCAACGCTATTGCTCAAGAAACATAGGAGTTATGGCCCTTTGATTTTTGCCGTTTCCGCTCAATAACTTTAACATTTATAATCCGATCTTGCTGAAACTTGGGGACAATGCTTGTCCTGCGTATTGTCTCAGTCAAGTTTGATAACTAGCCACATCGCACATATAATGCGAAGTTATGGCCCTTTTTTTTTTGTTGAAAATTTACGATTTTTTCGGTTCCTGCACAATAACTTTAACATTTACAATCCAATCTTTGTGAAACTTTGGGACAATGTTTATGCGCATCAGGGTCAATAACCAGTCACATTGCTCCCATGCTGGAGTTATGGCCCTTTCATTTTTGAAAATTGATGGTCTTAGCAGTCCGCTTAATAACTTCAACATTTATAATCCGATCTTGATGAAACTTGAGGATAATGTTTATTGGCATAATATCTCAGTCAAGTTCAATATTGCCCTTTGTTGTTTTTTTTTGAAAATTTACGATTTTTTTTAAAATTGCGGCATAGTCAAGGTAAATTTATACATGCCGATGATGGTCATATAAATATGAATTCCATAATTATGTATGACGGGCGTATATTGTGTCAGTTTGGCACTCTTGTTCTTACTCTACCATAACTTGAAATATATTACTGTTGCAATATAATCAGCATTAAGTAATATGCAAAAACAATTTGTTTTATACTGTTCTTATTAATGATTAAACAAATGAAAGTTATATAAAAAAAAACTAATTGGACGCTGTGCCGTGTGTCCTTTAAGCAATGAGAGTTTCATGCTTAGATCCTCATGTATTTAAGTGATGAGGTTTTTATCTCCTTGGACTTTCAGATAAACGAGGAGCCTGTGAAAGTGTGGCGGGACTTTGGTGGCGTAAATCCACTGGTAGGTAGCTATAACTGAAATACATAGCCCTCCGGCCATAGGTGACTGATCAATCTCTACCCATTACCTGTTGACCGTCCATGAATATTTTCTTCAAAAATATGTCTGCTGAACACTAGGCACTTGACAGACTTACCAACTTCGCATTCATGAACTACTCACAATATTTGATCAATATTTGATATTACGATGGGTGGGTGTGAGTGGGGGCCATTTTATTAATGTTATGATATCATTCTCTATTGTGTGTATTTTTGTCTTTAAAAGTATCACTATAAAATCAAATCTTGCTGAATTATTGTATCTACAATAGTTATGTAACCATGGTAATAGATAGACTATGGTCTCATTGAGTTGGTTGATTTAAACATCGAGATGGCTGCAGTCCATCAAGGTGTTTAAACTAACGAACGAGATGAGACCATACTCTATTTGTTTTGTAGCATGTCCATTTCAGCTGTCTGCAATACTCTAACTTCCAATAACTGGTAGTCGGAGTAGAGCTTTTATTCTGGCAGGTGTAATTTTCAATTAAACAATTTACACCTGTGCATATACAAATGGAATTTCAGTGACCATGCTACAAATGGCATTTAAAACCACCAAAAAAAATACATTAATAAAACTTTAAAAGTAGACACTTCTAACTTTACAAAGAGCTGACTGAGGAACTGTATACACCATATAATTGGCTTTGGCAAATTGTTAATTTCAAGGCTCTAGTCTTCTGGCTTCCCTTTTTTCCAGGCCATACTGTATGAGGACCCTGCTCGCTGGTCATGTACATTCCAGTCACTGGTACAGTTGACGCTTCTCGGAATGCACCAAAAACATCAGGTATACACATTGTGGGATAGTATAATTATGACCTGTGGACTTTTCCAAAAATTTTTTTTTAAAGAAAATATACAAACAAACAACTTTCAAAAGGATTTGATTGCCAAGTTTGATTATTTGTTTGCTGCTCTTCTGGCCGAAGACCACCAAAGCTTCTGTGAATGGCATTGTTCAGCTCATCATCTGTCCATCTTTCTGTCTGTAAGCCTTTCTGTTTATTTACCATGCCATAAGGGCCATTCCATTGAACATACATGGTACTCCAGGATGGCACTTTTGAAAATTGAGTTTAAAGAACCAAATTTTGGAAAATAGGGTTCACCTCGCCCATAGGTGTTTATTAAATTGCTTAGCAGGGGTCCTGGATTTGTTTTTATGGAATAGCCCTAACCAATGGGCTGATTTTCATGAAACTTCACAGGGACACCAAGAGAGCCGCTAGGCTGTACCGAGCGTCGTATCAATTTTATCCGAGTTTAGTAAATTCAGACATGAATGTGAGATTCTGTTTATTATGTAACTCCAAAAAAGCCGCATAAGCAACAATTATTATTGTAGCTACCTGTATATAATACTGTTGTACGTTTGTATGATGACGTCATATGTTTGTATGATGATGTCATATGTTTGTATGATGACGTCATATGTTTGTATGATGATGTCATAAGTTTGT
This sequence comes from Cyrtodaria siliqua, assembly GCA_037043455.1. Lineage (NCBI taxonomy): Eukaryota > Metazoa > Mollusca > Bivalvia > Adapedonta > Hiatellidae > Cyrtodaria > Cyrtodaria siliqua. The sequence goes on from JAWPHD010006773.1 coordinate 123,810, forward strand.
ATGATTAAGTCATATGTTTGTATGATGATGTCATATGTTTGTATGATGACATCGTCCGTTGACTCAGTCTTCTCCAAATTACACCGAACAACTGAGCTATCTTTTCGATCTGTTATCCGGTATTTTAAATGGTTACCGAAAACAACGAGGCAATTCCGATGTGTACTGAGGTGAATGGTAGATTCGGCCTTCATTTGCATATTTTACATTTATATCTCTAGTGTAATGGTAAATATGTCATGGCTTTATTTCACTCCCACACCACAAGTTATGTGATAATATTAAAAACACAGTCACTCTTGGAGGGTCCTCTCTATACATCATCCGTTTTATCCTAACCCGTTAAGCAAGTAGCTCGCAGGCTGATCAGGGTTTACAATGTCTGGCTGCTGATCAGTCATTTCCCCCCAATACACCCCTTGGTCATATAAATGGAATGGTCTTAATTAAAAGAAAGAACCGTCCATTATATATATTTAGCTTATTTATATATAAGGGTTATTTTTAGCTCTACTGGCCAAAGGCCAGGAGGGCTTATGCGATCACTTTTCGTCCGTCGTCCGTCACTCTATCTGGTAGCAATTTTATAAAATCGACATTTCTACTCAAACCGCTTGAAGGATTTTCATGAAACTTCATCACAATGTTACTTAGGAGGGCCCCTCTCAGATTTGTGTTTTTCGCGGCCGCCATTCATCCAAGATAGCCGCCATGGCTAAAACTAGGTCAAATATAAAGGAAATTTTAAACGACATCTCCGACGAAACCACTTATTCCATTCTACTGAAATATCATATACATGTTCCTTGGGTTGGCTTTTATCAAGTTTGTGTTTTTCGTTATCGTCAAATATTAAATAAAAATGGCTGTCACGGCGACCCAAAGTTTACATACGAGTTATATAGGAAAAGGTTAAAAATTACATCTTCTCTGAAACCACCTGAAAGATTTTGATGAAACTTAAGCATAATGATATTTGGGATAGTTCCTCTCAGATTTATGTTTTTCATGGCCGCCAGTCATCCAAGATGGCCACCATAGCTAAAACTAGGTCAAAATTAAGGAAATTTCAAACGACATCTCCTCCGAAACCACTGATTCCATTCTACTGAAATATCATATACATGTTCCTTGGGTTGGCCTCTATTAAGTTTGTGTTTTTCGTTATCGTCGAATATTCAAAATGGCCACCACGGCGACCCAAAATTTACAAAGAGTTATATAGAAAAACGTTAAAAATGACATCTTCTCTGAAACCCCTTGAAGGATTTTGATGAAACTTAATCACAATGATATTTTGGATAGTTCCTCTCAGATTTATGGTTTTTGTGGCCGCCATTTATCCAAGATGGCCACCATGGCTAAAACTAGGTCAAATTTAAGGAACTTTCAAACGACATCTCCTCCGAAACCACTTATTCCATTCATCCAAGATGGCCACCATAGCTAAAACTAGGTCAAATTTAAGGAAATTTCAAACAACATCTCCTCCGAAACCACTGATTCCATTCTTGTGAAATATCATATACATGTTCCTTGGGTTGGCCCCTATCAAGTTTGTGTTTTTCGTTATTGTCGAATAATCAAAATGGCTACCACGTCAACCCAGTTTACATAGAGTTATATAGGAAAAGGCTAAAAATGACATCTTCTCTGAAACCGGTTAAATGATTTTGATGAAACTTTATCACAATGATCTTTGGGTCCTCTTCAGATTTATGTTTTTCCCAGCCGTCAGTCATTCAAAATGGCCACCATGGCTAAAATTAGGTCAAATTTAAAGAGATTTCAAACGACATCTCCTCCAAAACCACTTAATCCATTCCAGTGAAATATCATATACATGTTCATTGGGTTGGCCACATCAAATTTGTGTTTTAGTTATTGTCGAATAATCAAAATGGCCGCCACGATGACCCAAAGTTAGAGTTATATAGGAAAATGCTAAAATTGACATCTTCTCTGAAACCTCTTGAAGGATTTTGTTGAAACTTTATCACAGTGATCTTTGGGATAGTGCGCCTCAGATTTGTGTTTTTCGCAGCTGCCAGTTGTCCAAGATGGCCACCATGGCTAAAACGTACGTCAAATTTAAGGAAATTTCAAACAACATCTCCTCCGAAACCACTTAATCCATTCCAGTGAAATATCATATACATTTTCCTTGGGTTGGCCTCTATCAAATTTGTGTTTTTTGTTATCATCGAATAATCAAAATGGTTGCCATGGTGACCCAAGGTTTACGTAGAGTTATATAGGAAAAGGTTAAATATGAAATCTTTTCTGAAACCTTTTGAAGGATATTGTTGAAACTTTATCACAATGCTTGGCGTCTATTAAGTTTGTGTTTTTTGTTTTCTTGCAATAATCAAAATGGCCACCGTGGCGACCCAAAGTTTATATAGGAAAAAGCTAAATATGACATCTTTACACAGTAGAGCGTCTACAGGCCCTCTTGGGCCTCTTGTTCTATTATACCGTACTCATTAACATCGTGTTAACTTTCAGGAGAGGCCAGTCAGACTGATGGAACGGTCTCTGTTCAGTTCACAATACTGCTTTGTTGAAAACCTCTACAACAAGTAAGTCTGCTTTGCAGTGATTCTTGTCCTATATTCATAACCTTGTATCACACCCCAGTTTAAAGGGAAACACGGTTATCTTGAAATTTGTATCTAACATTAAAATTGGCATACCGATTTATTTATCCAGTATCATTTTGACTTCAAACTTGCTTGCATTTTCAGTTTTCTTCGTTATTCTGCCATAGGATTAAATATAATATTGTTGCAATATAATCAACAGTTAGTACCGTATTTTACCTTGTATAGTACGCACCCGTGTATATTACGCACCCCACTTCTCAGAGGTCATAATTGCGGTGAAAAAGTTGTTTCCATGTATAAAACGCATCAAAATATTAGTTTTCCTAGATGAACCATTCAACGAAAATAAAAGGTTAAACAAATTTTAAAAAAAATCTCTAATTGCATCACGACAATTAAAGCAAAATAATACGGTATAACAACTATCTGCAGATCGCCATCAGAACAATATAATTCAATCATTAATTGCCAATCTTCAGGGGAGTACCTATGTTGTATCATCTCATTAACTCATCAAAGAGCTGATTATAATGCCGCAGATAATTGTCCATAATCCGATAATTACATCAAAACAAATACGACAAAGTCGTTGGTTACCCCAATCCATTACGCCGACTATACTAACATTGTGTATTCACGGGAACCAATGCTTATCATAAGTGATCAGTTACCTGTACACACTAGATCTGGTAATGGTCACACAACGTGTCAAAGTGCATCCTCAGAAATATCAATGCTCAACTTCAAAGGATTATAGAAATGGAATAACCCACTCTACCCATGTTTAAAGTGTGTCTGTACTGTAGCTATTGCTAAGTTTGCAAAACTTGTGAAATGTATAAACAATTTAACGGATAACAGCAAAACAAAGGGAAAACATGATCATCCTTTATTGAAATTCTGCAACAAATATGCAAGTATTATCATTGCTTTTACTGTCGTGTGCAAGTGTCGTCTGGTGCATTTAACATTTGAGAATAGAATTGTACAATACTGTGTGTACCAGTCTAATGCATGGAAATCACATGATATCAAGTCAGCTGATATAAATAACAAAACAAGGGCCGAATTTCGTTCACTCATTTATTGAAATTCTACAACAAATATGCAAACATTTATATAAAAACAAGCTTTATAATCAACTTTATTCATTTCTGAGTCGAATTAAGTCAATAAATTGCCTGTATAAAGCGAGTAAGTCACGAAAAATAAAGTATTATCGGCATTCACAAATGTCTGTCTGTTCGTCCCAAATGTTTTCCTCTGCGTTTTTTCTCCAGTCTGACATCGATTTTCTGCATATAAAATGCAAGAAAAATGTTTTTCGCATTGTTTCCTTGTATTGTACGCACCCCACTTTCGGAATCCGTAAAAGAAGTAAATAACTGCGTACTATACAAGGTAAAATACGGTAATACATAAACACAATTTGCTTTGAACTATTCTAATAATAAATATTAATGATTAACAAATGCAAGTTATGTAGAAAAACTAACGGGATACCGTGAGTTTTACACAAGTCACGATTGCATTGTAAAGGTTTCTTCACAGTTACATGTAGCATGGTCAATAAAATTCCCTTTGTATTTGCACTGGTATATAACGTTTAATTGAAAATAACACTTTTTAACTCTACTGATCAAAGATCAGCAGAGCTTATGCCATGGTGCAGCGTCCGTCGTTCGTCTATCCGTCCTTCCGTAAAGGTTTTTCAGCTCTACTGGCCAATGGCCAGCAGAGCTTATGGGATGGTGTGTTGTCCGTTGTCCGTAGTCCGTCGTCCCTCGTCTGTTAACTTTTGTCTCGTTAAGAGGATAGGGCCATCATTTTTTATCCGATATTTACCAAACTTTTATAGACTGTTAATATATATGAAAGCTCGGACAAGTTCGAAAACCAGCCAAATCGGACCAGTATCAGCGGCACTTGATTTAGTTAAAAATGCTATATTTTGACTCGTTAAGATGATAGGGCCTTCATTTTTCATCCTATCTTTATCAAACTCTACCACATTGTTTATATTAATAAAAGCTCGGACAAGTTCAAAAACCAGCCATATCGGACTAGTAACAGCGGAGATACGGCCCTTGATTTAGTTCAAAATCCTATATTTTGCCTCATTAAGATGATAGGGCCTTCATTTTTCATCCTATCTTTACCAAACTTAACCCCATTGTTATTATCAATGAAAGCTCCGACAAGTTTCGAAAACCAGGCATATCGGACTAGTAACAGCGGAGTTATGGCCCTTGATTTAGTTAAAAAGGCTATATTTTGCCTCGGTAAGTCGATAGGGTCTTCATTTTTCATCCGATATTTATCAAACATTACCAGATTGTTAATATCAATGAAAGCTTGGACAAGTTCGAAAACCAGCCAGATCGGACCAGCAACAGCGGAGTTATGGCCCTTGATTCAGTTAAAAATGCTATATTACGATAGAGCCTTCGTTTTTCGTCCGTTCTTTACCAAACTTTACCAGATTGTTAATATAAATGAAAGCTCGGACAAGTTCGAAAACCAACCAGATTGCACCAGAACAGCGGAGTTATGGCCCTTGATTTAGTTAAATATGCTATATTTTGCCTCGTTAATACGATAGGGCTTTCATTTTTCATTTGATCTTTACCAAACTTTACCAGATTGTTACTATCAATGAAAGCTCCAACAAATTTCAATACCAGCCAGACTGGATCATTTACACCGGAGTTATGGCCCTTGATTTTCTGAAATATGCTATATTTTTGCCTCATTAAAAAGAAAGGGCCTTCATTTGGCCAGATTTCAGTGAAACTTTTCAAGGATGATCAGTACCAAGCCTAGTTGTACATGTCATCACCATGTTCTGGTTGAATGATTTTGGCGGAGTTATGTCCCTTTAAAGGTTTTAATACACAAACTTTGTCTGGACTAGTTCTCCTGAACTTCTCCTCACATTTCAACCAAACTTTACAGGGATGATCAGCACCAAGCATAGTTGTGCATATCATCGTCGCGTTCCAGTTAACAGATTTTTGGTGGAGTTATGGCCCTTTAAAGTTTCTGATACACAAACATTTTCCGGGTTAATTCTCCTGGATTTTAACGAAACTTGACAATGATGATCAGTATCAGGTCTAGTTGTGCAAATCATTGCCGTGTTCCGGTTGAATGATTTTTGGCAGAGTTATGGCCCTTTAAAGGTTCTAATACACAAACTTTGTCTGGACTAGTTCTCCTGAACGCCTCCCCACATTTCAACGAAACTTTACAGGGATGATCAGCAGCAAGCATAGTTGTGCATATTATCGTGGCATTCCGGTTAACAGATTTTTGATGGAGTTATGGCCCTTTAAAGGTTTTTGATACACAAACATCTTCCGGGCTAGTTCTCCTGAACCCCTGACTGGATTTTAACGAAACTTGAAAAGGATGATCAGTATCAAGCCTAGTTGTGCATATCGTCGCCATATTCGGGTTGAATGATTTTTGGCAGAGTTATAGCCCTTTAAAGGTTTTAATAGCCAAACGTTGTCGAGATTAGTCTCTTCGGAACTCCTTGCTGCATTTCATCGAAACTTGATGGGGATGATCAGTACCAAGCCTAGTTGCACCTGTCATTGCCGTGTTTTGGTTGAATGAATTTTGGCAGAGTTATGACCCCTTAAAGGTTTTAATACACTAACTTTGTACAGACTAGTTCTCCTGAACCTCTGGCTGGATTTCAGCGAAACTTGTCAGGGACTATCAGTACCAAGCCTAGTTGCGTATGTCTTCACCATGTTCTGGTTGAACAATATTTGAACGAGTTATGGCCCCTTATACATAAACTTTATCTAGAGCCAGTAGAGCGTCCACAGGCCCTCTTGGGCCTCTTGTTTTAGAGACTTCTCCTCTGAAACTACTGGATGGATTTTTATGAAACTTTACAGGAATGTCACGTTGATGTGATATCCAAGATGGCCACCAAAGCTTGAAATATGAGCCAAAACACGCGAAAACGACCCTTCAGACAAACATTTTACATTTTATGTTTTTAATGTTAATGAAACACCGTGATTTTTCTCTAAAAATCTCTTAATTTTATGTTGATATCTTAATTAAAAATGATTTTATCTCAGTTTGAAAATTAAAGATTGCACTCGCCATTATTTTTGACATTGAAGTTGGCTTCTTGGACGATCTAAACAATTACCATTTCCTATAGCATCAACTATTAATATTAAGGAAACACATTCCCTATGATATAATAATTAGGTAAAACACGGAAGTGACGAGAAACTTGGTTAGTAATTAATTGATTGATTACCGGCCGACGTCATAAATTGTTACTTTATGACGTTTTCGTCTAAACGGGGGTTGTTGCGGCTCATATATTTTTAAAAAACAAGTTTGTAGCGACTACTTCTTGAAAACTATAACTGATATATGGGACTTTTTCTAAAATGATCAGCATGACATGATGTTGGTCATTGTCGAAAATCGTTTTGATTCAACGTTATTTAACTTAAACATGGCTGCCAACAAACATCTTTGTTTACATAGAGTTCAGGTCGTTCAAGGAAAATCAAGATGGCCACTATGGCTAAAAATAGATTTTTAAAAAACAAATTTGTAGCGACTACTTCTTAATCACTATAAGTGATATTGATGGGGACTTTCTCTAAAATGATCAGCATGACATGTTGTTGGTCCTTTTTGAAAATCATTTTGATAGCTGCAGTGGCCATCTTTGTTTACATAGAGTTATATAGGAAAAACTTATACCGACTACTACTCTGAAACTACTTGGCGGATTTTCTTGAAACTGTACAGGAATGTTGCTCTTAATGTCTAATTGATAATAGCAAAATTTCAGGTCGGCCGGAAATTCAAGATGGCTACCATGGCTGAACGTAGATTTTTAAAAAACAAATAAATAGCGACTACTTCTTGAAAACTATAAGTGATATTGATACAGGACTTTTTCTAAAATGATCAGCATGACTTGATGTTGGTCATTGTTGAAAATTATTTTGATTCGACCTTAAATATGGCTGTTTACATAGAGTTATATAGTAAAAATGTGTAGCGACTACACCTCTGAAACTACTTGACAGATTTTCATGAAACTTCACAGGAATGCTGATCTAGGCTAGCTATCAAAACCTATCAGTAGAGCTTCAAGGTCATTGACCTCTTGTTTTAATAAATGGTGTACTCTAACTACCAGTTATCGGAAGTTAGAGTATGGCAGACATATGAAATAGACATTAACAGTTGCATGATGTCATTGAGTAAAAAACATGCAAAACGTTAGTGGTTAGCAAAGTCAATGCACAGATTGTCAATGATATGCAATGCCCATCTTGATGTTTAAATCAACCAACTCGATGCGACCATGCTCTATTGATTACTTGAAGTAGATTATACATGTACTCATCTACCAAATGGTTTTCTTTGTGTTTGAATTCTTACCAAATATTTATTTTCAATGCAAACTGAATAATTATACTGCAGTGGACATCTGACGTCGTACGAGTATGCTGTCCTCTCTGATTGGTTTGGTTGGATTGTGCGAACACACGATTTGAAAATTGATTTAATCGGTATGTACAGCATTACAAATGTCATTAACATCTTGGAGCAGAAGAAACTATCTGAGATATAGTTTGAAGATCTTGCAATATTCTACTTCATACTCATGTTATATACTCCTTATTGCATTGTGTAGATAACTGTGACCTGCTCTTGCACAATTTGCAACTTTAGATTTTAATCCATGTCTTTTTTCAGATTCCATTGCCTTTCGGGTATGTGTAGAGCACGTCTGAAGCAGTATTAGTTTTTAGCTTTTGACTGGAACGCAGGTTTTATCAAAATGTCAAGCGAGATATTCTTTATGTAAATTGTATCTTTGTCCAACTGTCCAAATTAAGCTTCACAAATATGTGTTTTTCTACCATTTTCACCACCTGTTCCATTGTACAAAATTTCATTTCTGAATAAAATAAGCCATTTTATCACATCATCCAATTTTTAGCTTTACTGGCCGAAGACCAGTAGGGCTTATGCCATGGTCTTTTGTCTGTCGTCCGTTCATATTAATATCAATGAATGCTCGGACGAGTTTGAAAACCAGCCAGATCGGACCAGTAACACCAGAGTTATTGTCCTTGAATTAACGAAATGTGCTATATTTTGTCTTGTCATCACTCTAGTGCCTCCATTTTTCATCCGATCTTTACCAAAATTTAGCAGATTATTAATATCAATGAAAGCTCAGACGAGGTCCAAAACCAGCTATATCGCACCAGTAACAATGGCGTTATTGCCCTTGAATTGACAAAGTTTGCTATATTTTGTCTTTTCAACACTCGGATGCCTCCATTTTTCATACCATCTTTACCAAATTGTTAATATCTATAAAAGCTATATATATCTATATAGTTTGTCTTAACACTGTAGCACCTTCATTTTGCATCCTCCCTTTACCAAACTTTGCCAGATTGTTGATATTGATGAAAGCTCGGTCAAGTTCGAAAACCAGCCAGGCTGACCAGTTAAGCCAAACAATGCCTGTTGCCCTGCTTTGAAGCTCAGATGTTTATACCATTGTTGTGCCGCGAGTCACTATCAGAGATGAAACTTCACAGATGTTTTCAGCACAGTATCAGAGATGAAGCAGATGTGATCATACTAAATTAGAACTAGGACCTCTTGTTTAAATTGTTAGCATGGGTCAAGGGTTTAATTTTTTGTTGTGGGTGTTGTTGTTTTGTGGTGTTTTTTTTGCAATGTTTTAAAAGAAGTACTGGTGGGAGTTTTATGATGACAACCCTTGATATCAGAGCCGTTTTAGCCAGTAGAGCATCCACAGGCCCTCTTGTTGAAGTACACCATTGTAAAAAAAAGCGAAGGTTTTCTTTCAACGACATGTGGTTTCAAAATAATCCCACGCTATAGTACGGTGACATCGATAGACTTTCTCTGTCAAAACATTTTAACTGGCAACTATATTTGTGGATGTGTTTGACACAATTAAGTGACTATTTTGCATAGAAACATTGCAATTAGTTGATCATTAGGAATATCTACATTTGAACAAAAATGGTCCAATTCAAATAACAATTTATAAATGCGATCAAATGAACTGTTCATCCAAATGTTTCACCATACCACATGTTTCAGTTTACAATATAAGAGCACGATTTTCATGTGTATCATGAAAAGAAAATCTTTGCTTTTACAATGGTGTAAATTTGAATGATGTGATAAAATGGCTTTATATTTCATTCAGAAATGATGTCTCGTCTGCACTCACTGGATAAATAGACTATTCTATGGACCAATTTATTTCACATACAAAACAACTTAGTAAAATTGTACCAGACTTTTCAAATACTAAGCGCACAATTTCTGCCATATAATTATTCTTTCTAATATTATGTTCACATCAATAGTGTTGAATTACTATCATGTACTATATGGTTGACATTGCTTGAGCCTAAAATACTTATTTGGTTTAAAAATTCACTTGACCACATCCCATCGATTTTTGATTTTTTTTTTCAAAGATGGCTGACCAATTGTCCTTAAAACGCTTGTCAGAGTGCATTTGAAAATAATTTGAAGACTTCTAATGGGACTGGAATGAAACTTTACACAGTGGTAGAGAGCAATGAGCGGCCACTGTGTAGGTTTAAATGAAACTTCACAGATGTTTTCTGCACAGTATCAGAGATGAAACAGATGTGATCAGTATCGGAGAAAGCATAATCACAACCTTATTTCAGTATTTGTGTCAGCCACAGGCACATTTCTAGTTTATAATTTACATAGTTACTTTTCAGTCCCTCACTTAGTGACAAGCACTGTAAGGCAAAACTCCTGATTATAATCAGCAGAATCTTACGTACAAATAAAGCAGTTGTTAACAGGTTAATTTATAAAAGAGGGGTTAAGGTATATATATATAAACCATAGATGCATTGTACAGAGATACGTAATAATTACGGTGAATGATTTCAGTGTATCTACGTACCTCACCAAATACCTGCTGGGAACGAATCCAATACAGGAATAGGAAAGAGGAACAAAACATTTCATTGGTAACTAGTGATTTGATTTATATCAAAAAGAAATTTATTTATGGTAGTTAGGATGATGAATGGCATATTATGCATGTGAACGGTAACAACATGCTGTCTGGCAAGACGATACAGAGACGGGTGGATTCAAGGGTCAGCGCACCTGGCGCATTTTATTATTTAGAGTTGCGCCCACCTTAAACTGAAACAACGTGTGTGCATGTATTTTGGTTGTTCATTGTTTCAAGTTGTGCTCCCACCCTTAATCTAAAATGTTGTATCTGCTCTTGAGAGAGGAAATAACACGGAGGTGGAAAATCCTAAAAATATCATATATGTACTTTCATTTGTGCATTTAACTGACTAACTGTAACTGTACAGAAATTGTGCATTTAACTGACAAACTGTAACTGTACAGAAATTGTACATTTAACTGACTAACTGTAACTGTACAGAAATTGTACATTTACATGTAACTGACAAACTAACTGTACAGAAATTGTACATTTAACTGACTAACTGTAACTGTACAGAAATTGTGCATTTAACTGACAAACTGTAACTGTACAGAAATTGTACATTTAACTGACTAACTGTAACTGTACAGAAATTGTACATTTACATGTAACTGACAAACTGTAACTGTACAGAAATTGTACATTTAACTGACTAACTGTAACTGTACAGAAATTGTGCATTTAACTGACTAACTGTAACTGTACAGAAATTGTACATTTAACTGACTAACTGTACAGCAATTGTACATTTAACTGACAAACTTGTTCATTTAACTGACTAACTGTAACTGTACAGAAATTGTACATTTAACTGATTAACTGTACAGAAATTGTACAGTTAACTGACTAACTGTACAGAAATTGTTGTTTCGTAAAATAAAAGTCTGCAAACAGTCTCAAATTAAAGAAAACTGTATTTTAAATGCATTGATATTAAAATCAAAATATTTCTAAAAAGACGGACGAGTGCATATTTATTATTTTGTAGCTATTTCCCAGATACTGGAAGCGTAGAACTTTCAGATTTCACACTTTTGTAAACATCTGTAAGACAGCAACATGTTCGTAACAAAAGGAGGTTATATGAATAACTTCTTCTTGCACTTATTAAATTTACATTGAAGTTTTATTAGCTCTAAAGATCAGCAGAGCTTATGCCGTGTTGCGGCGTCCGTCTGTCCGTAAACTTTTTTTGTAGCGACTACTCCTCTGAAACTACGTAGTTGATTTTCATGAAACTTCACAGGAATGTTGCTCTTGATGTCTTATTGATCCTAGCAAAATTTTAGGTCGGCCCGATATTCAAGATGGCCACCACGGCTAAATATAGATTTTTAAAAAACAAGTTTGAAGCGACTACTTCTTAAAAAATTAAGGGATATTGATATGGGACTTTTTCTAAAATGATCAGCATGAAATGGTGTTGATCCTTGTCGAAAATTAGTTTGATTCAACATTAAACATGACGGACGAAAATTAGTTTGATTCAACATTAAACATGGCTGCCAGCGGCCATCTTTGTTTACATCAAGTTATATAGTAAAACCTTGTAGCGACTACTCCTCTGAAACTACTTCACGGATTTTCATGAAACTTCACAGGAATGTTGCTCCGGATATCTAATTGATCCTAGCAAAATTTTAGGTCATCCGGAAATTCAAGATTGCTGCCACGGCTAAAAATATTTTTTTTAAAAAAAAGTTTGTAGCGACTACTTCTTGAAAACTATCAGTGATATTGCTATATGACTTATTCTAATATGATCAGCATGACATGTTGTTGGTTCTTTAAACATGGCTGCCGCGGCCATCTTTGTTTACATAGAGTTATATGGTAAAAACTTGTAGTGACTACTCCTCTAAAACTACTGGACAGATTTTCATGAAACTTCACAGGAAGGTTGATCTAGCTTTTAAAAACTTATCAGTAGAGCTTCAAGGTCATTGACCTCTTGTTATATGTGCCAGACAGCTCTAAAGCATTGCAGCCATGTCCCATGTACACATTTCTAGTTCAGTGTATTTATATGAAGTATTATTCAACTAAAAGCAAATTATGCCTTTGAGCATTTGAGTTTTAAATGATAACACCTAGATAAATAGTTTTTTTCAGGCATATTAAAGATTCCTCTCAAACAGTGTTATGTTATTTTCAGCAATATCTTCAGGACCTACACAAACTTCATGAAAGTTGGTTGATGAAGGATGATAACTCCAAGCTGCCTAATACTCGAGTCGTGGTGAGGAGTTATTTATTTGGTGCCTATATGTTGCCTTTTATGCTTTTTTCGTGATAAGCATTTGCCAATATGTCATCAACAAATGGCGAAAAAACATAGCAAATTAGCCAAACTTATCCTGTTTTGGTTGATAAAGGGAAATCATTTTAATATTTTATTGACCAATAATTTGCAATTTTAAAATACTGAGGTATGCTCAGTTTTTGACAAGCCTTTTTTCAAAAGATAAAAAAGAGACGGGTGTTAGTTTTCTGGTGGCAAGACATACCAATATAGCCGATGCGACCCTCTAGGCAAAAGGTAGATAACTAGATATAATATAAAATTTAAGATTTTTGTTTAGATCATTTATCTTTCAGAACCATTGAGGTTCAAACCCAGTATGAATATAGCAAGCTATGTAATTGTGACTTATGTTCAATTCATGTTGGTATTAAAAAAGGTCATTAATAGACCACCATTATTTTTTTTAATATAGTTCTGTTTCTCAAATTACATGCAGACAATCGACCATAAATAGGTGGTATATTAAACATGAGCTGTATCCACTTGTACGTCGTTTATGTTTGTAGTGTAAGCGAGACCTATTATTCGGTAGAATTCCATATTCCCAAGTCATTGTTTTTATAGTAAACCGAGTATTTTTTCGAAAACTAAAGAAGTATCCTTCTCTTAAAATTAAAAAAATCTGTAGTTATTCATTTGTGTCATTCATCAGTTGTACGTATTATTGAATAAAAATGTTCTTTGCTCACAAAGCAAGTACTTCTCAATGCCTTTAGGCAGCAACTGAATTAATACTTCTGATTTATACAACTAAAACTTGCAGTCTGCTGGACCAACATTTTTCATAATAAATGATTAAGTGGGCTTCAACATCTACGACACTAAGCCCGTTATGATGGTTTAATTTATATTTGGATAGACATCCAAACACATGAAAATTAGTGGGGGCTATGCTCATATTTTCAAAAATGCTTTCACAAATTACTTCCATATTTTATTTGTTGATTACTAAGATCGTACAAAAACATTTCGTCATATTTCTGATGACCTGCACCCACAAGGTCAAGGTCACACACTTGGAAATTTTGTGTTTAGCAGGGGCATCAGTCAAATATCCGACATTAATAGTTATTCCAGTCGCTTAAAGGAACCAGAGAAATATATTTCTATTTGTAAGAGTTTCTCATCCCTATATTCTCTCTCAGTGTGTGACAAGAAATACCATTTGTGATGTTGGACATAAATTAACTTGTTTGTTACAGGTTATTGATGGTGACCACGACATACAGACCATGGAGGAGACTTACAGACAGCTGAAATCAAAGATCTTGTTTGACTGTGAGCGTAACACCAATCCAGCTTGATCAGACACTATTCCAGTTGAATGATTGAATATGAAGTATAAGGCTTTATCTGTGGTATATAAATGTCTACAGGCTAGTCTACTGATGAACTTTGTGTGACAAATGGGAAGAGTCTGTAGGCTAGTTGATTTCTTTTTTGTGTCGCCAGTCAGTCTGTCACGAAACTTAACGTTGGCTATAACTTTCTCATTTCTTGATATTTCTTCATCAATCTTTCAATATATACTCATCATCGACATGACCATACTAAAATATAAAGGTCAAGGTCACACTGAAGGTCATTATATGGGTTAAATACTCAATATTTTCTTCACGAAAACTTAATGTTGGCTATATATAACTTTCTCATTTCTTGATACTTTCAATATATACTCATCATCGACATGACCATACTAAAATATAAAGGTCAAGGTCACACTGAAGGTCATTATATGGGTTAAATACTCATTTTCTCTTCACGAAAACTTACTCCGGTCATGTGTTGGGTGCGCCTTAAAACTCCAATTCAATTCAATTCAGTTTGTCAAGATCATTTATCTGGGTCTTAAAAACCTTGTCATACTGATAAAGCGCCGACAGGCAACACACGTGTTCTGCCAAACACCCATCTAGTTCAAATTCTGAGTCTGTGTTGTCGTTGCGTTGTAAACCTTCTCGCCTCTCAACTTGTATGTGAGGAACTGTCGATTCTTATGGATGGATGGCGGGAGGTGTACTGCATAAAAATAATGTAAAACATCATACATTTTCAAATTCTATACAAAGTTAATGAGGGTTTATTGCCAAAAGGTGATCAAGTTCCTTGTTTTACATAGCCATCAACTTTGTTCATCGTCTTCGTCGCCATCCTTTCACACTTTAACTTGCAACCTAATCATGGCCATCCATAACTGGAAAAGTATATGTCGTTACATATGTCCAATTACTCTGGAACTTACATTTTGGCAGAGGTATGGCCGTTTTCATAAATGTTTAACTTGCAACCTAACCAAGCTCATAACTGACCATAACTTGAACAGTATTTGACCTATGTTAAATAATAATGAAACTTCATGCACAATCTTCGTCTTGTTCCAAGGAATGTTGTTACCCATGACCAGTAACTCTGACTACCATGTTGGCCGAGTTATGCCCCTTTTCAGACACAACCTGCAACCTAACCTCATAACTTGGCAAAATATTGACCTAGGGTCATAGGACTTTATACAGTTTTTCTATATCAGTTATTCAATGCAGAGTTCTGCCCCTTTCCATAAACTTCCATTCTTCATGAAGGATTGCACCCCATGTCCTCAAACTTTATAGTCCTTGCTGAAATAAGCACATGGCAGACGATGCAAGTGTTCCGTGGAGTACTACAGGTAATGAAATATTGCTGTACGTAACAAACAGATGTT